>JAODAL010011571.1:0-99375 GCA_025379985.1 Phyllomedusa bahiana
CCAGTAACTTAGGGGGAGCCTTACCCGCCTACCAGACGTCGTTCCCCGAAAAAAGGGGAAACCCGGACAAACCCGGGCAAGCTGCCGAGACAGAGAGGACCCCTCTCCCGCCAGACCAAAACCACCCCCCTCCAAAAGGATTGCACCAGAGGACAGGGGAATTTTCGGCACTTTAAGGTACCCCAGCGGATTTCGGCCCGCCAACACTCAGAACTGTGGGAAGGCCTTGTTTAAAAGTTTTTGTTTTGGGTTTGGGTTTAGCTACGGCCAAAGGGGGGTTAAACCCAAAATACAACCCTTTCCCGTTCAAACTTGGAAAAAAAGCTTTCTAACCCCAGTTTTTAAACCCCTTTTAACCGGGTTTACCCGTGAGAGAAAATTTTGTGTCACATGTGCCCTTTTTGAGGAAATGGGGAGAAACTCAAGTTGTAAGCCACTGTGCTGTACCCGGGCCCCTGCCCCAACCCCCCACCACACACAATTATTCCCGTTGGGGTTTCGGTATTAAAAAGGGAAGGGGTTTTCGGCCTTTCCGAACCCCACGGTTAAAGGGAAAAATTACCAACATCCAGAGGGTACACTCCTGGGGGGCGCCCTTGTGGGAAGCCCCAAAAGGGGCCCCAAGATTTTATTTTTTAAAATTTTTTGTGTGGGGGATCTGTTCACTATCTTTTTCCAGAAAGTTCCCGTAAAACAAACCCTTTTTTTGGCCCGGGGTTTGGGGTCGTGTTTCCTTTTCCCTTTACTTTTGGTATTCCGGTAAACCTTTCCCTCGGTACTCGGGTACACCCCGTTTATCACAGCGATTTCCCTTTTCTTTACTGGTTTATTCAGAAACGGGTGAAAAAAAACCTTGAAGGGGGCCCAAAACCCCAGAAAAAGAGAAGGGTGATGATTCTTTTTTCCTAGAGTTTGTGTTGATCAAAAAGGGTCGAGAGAAAATTTTTAGATCGAACTTCCTGAATTTTTTGAACGCAAAACCCAAAAAATGAGCTTTTTATGGTTTTTCTTGAGTAAACTTTTTCGTTCAACACGCCAATTTTTTTTGTTTTATTTTTTTGCTGCTTCCTGGGGACATTTGGCTGCCTTTCCCAAACCCGGGGACCCGCACAGAGGAGTGTTTAAAATTTGTTATACTGTATTTCCTTGTTAACGCCATTTTTCCTTCCCTTCCTATACTGAACACAATTTTCCCCCTGTCCCCCTTGCCCTTTAAAACATGCAGGCCAAAAAGATTTCTCAGGATTTTAAAACAGGAAAAACTGCTAATTTGATTTTGTTGGGTGTTTCAGCAAGCTTAGGGAATAAAGACAGCAATAGGGAGGGGGTTTTTATTTCTGGCTGCCTTTTCCCCCCTCTTTTTTCTGATTGAAGGGAAAAATTTTTTTTTTTGCTGTTTTGGGGGGTCCATTATTGTAGAAGACAAAAATTAGCAAATCTCTAATTTGAAAAAATCTATTTCAAACAGTTGTTTTTTTTTTGGGGAAAATTTTATTTCGGGCCCAAAAAGCGTTGGGGCCCCATGACAACGGTTTCAACACAAAAAAATTTCTAAAACAAAAAATTCCCCCAGACTAACAAAGAAGAAAAAAAATTTCCTCCCTGGGGTCTCCAAAAACACAAAGCAAAAGAAAATAATGGGGATGTTCCCATCGACTATGTACCAGCAAAAAATTTTCCCAAAAAGGTATCAGCCCTCCAAAAAAAAAAACTATTGGGGTTTAAACCCCAGCCATCCATTTCTCCACCCTGGACCCGAATGAAAATTTCAGAATTAATAAAAATATAGGGGAGTTTTTAAAAAAACAGGATTTTAAAGATACAAAAAAAATTTTTCTTATTAGCCCCTTTTTTTTAAAATTTAAATTCTTAGTTTTAATTTAAAAAAAGAAAAAAAAATTTTCCCCACCCCTAAGTTTTTAATTTTTGATAAACTTTAGTTAAGCTGGTTTTTGGCCCAAAAAAGAGCTGAAAAAAAACCCCCTTTCCCTTTGGGTTAAAATAAAAATCACTGTTTTCGTCGGGAAATGCAATGGCCCTGGCGCCGGGAGGGATGTACACGACTCCTCTTTTTGGATGGGGCCCAAAAAACCGCCCAAAAAAGAGTAACCGGCCCGCGTGGGGCGCTGCGGTTTTGGGCCCAAAGCGCGCCAAGAACCCCCTGGGGGGTGCAACCGCTTACTCTCCCGTACCCCCTCAGAAACCGGTCACTGCCCGTGGCCCAAAAACTTTCCGGGGTCGCTTTGGGGGTAAAGCGACTCCAGGGAGTCAATAAACAAAGATTTTGTTTTACAAAAGAGCGAGTGTACCTACTCTGAATTTGAACTCCCCAAGGGCCCCAAAACCCGTCTTGAGGCCTTTTCCCGGTCTCCGGCACAGGCAGCGCACAATGTCAACATGCTGCATTCGCGGCCTGATTTAAATCACGCCCCCTGTGCCCGAAAAACGGCGCATCCGGGGGGTCCCGGGGCGCGAAGGGTACGAAATAAGTCTTTATTTTTTTTTTAAAAAAAGCCCTGCCCCATAACCCCGCCTATGGGGGAAACATGTAAACTGCCATAAAGGGGGCAAAAAAATGCCTATAAAAAACCTTTTTAAAACCGCCCCAAGAAAGGGACATATACCTCCTTTTTAAAAAATGCCTATGAGGGGACATATACCTTCCTATGAGGGGGGCATATAAAATTTTTTAACCTGTCAATTTAAAACCCTATAAAAAAGCCCCAAGGGGACATTTACCTGCCAAAATGGGACAAAATAAAATTTCCTGTACATTATGGAGGAACCCTATACCTCCTATAACCCTTTCTACGGAGGCATATACCCGCCTATTCTGGCCTATGGGGGAAAAAACTTGCCTATACCTGCCTTTGGGGGGCACTAAACTGTATACCGCCCTTTGGGGGAAAATTTTTAATTTTTTAAAAAAAATTTAGGATCTGTGCATTTTTTCCCCCCTAGGCTTATTTCTCGAAAAAAATTAATCCTCTCAGTTTTTTTTTTGGCAAAAGTAGGTGCCCGGCTTATTCCCCCGGGTCGTTTATTTTCAAGTAATAAAAGGGGGTTTTTAAAGAAATTTTGAGAAAGTTTTTCCATTCAAATTTTCAAAATGAAACTAATATCTGTTTCTGAAAATAAAAAAAAGCAGGTGGGTTTAAAACTGTTTCTGTTTTTTAAAGAATGCCCCCTCATGACGGTCAAAATTTGTACACAAAATCGTTTTTCCCCCCTTTTGGGTTTTTTTTTTTCTTCTGTATTTAAAACCCGTTTTATTGGTTTTTTTGTAAAAAAGCCGAGGAAAAAGGCATCAAGCAGGCCAAAGCATTACTTCAAAAAAAGATGAAACCCCTTTTAAAAAAAATTAAAATTTTTAAAAGGCGTTTGCCCTTTTTGGGTTGAAACCCTGGTCTTTTAGTAAAACCGGGAAACACCCGGGGGTCTCTCTCGGTTTTTTAAACAAAATTTTTTTTTTGCTGTTTGGTAAAAGTTAAAAGCAGAAGACATTGCTAGCCAAATCCCTATAGAAAGAACTCTAAATTTTAAATAGGGTTGCTTTGGGGGACAAAAAATTTGGAATTTTTAAAAAAAATTTTTTTTATGTTTTCCCCCAACCATGCCCCCCCAAAGACCCAAGTTAAAATCCGCCCATAAAAAAAACCCCTTTTAAAAAAGGCCGGAAAAATTTTTTCCCCCGAAGAAAAAACCCCCCCAAATTTGGGGGAGATTCTTGATAATAAAACCCCTTCCCAAATCTCCCATGAAAGAAATTTATTTCTAATACTGTTTTCCTTTTTGCAAAATTTTTGGGATTGAAGAAAATTTTTCCAGTTTGCTGGTAGAGTTCTTTACCCCCCTTTTTAAAGTTTATCTTTTTGAAAAATGGAGAGGAAAAATATCGGTATAAGCCCGGGGAAAAGGGGGGGGGTTTGGACTTGGAGTTAGAGGTCGAGACAAGGCCCCCCTTTTAGTGCTTCGGAAAAACACACAAGCAAGTGTCAGTTTTGGAAACCGGGCAGGACTGTCCCCGCTCTCGGTTTTCCCCGTGGGGAAACTCAGTACTGGAGAGTAAACGCCAATCCCCTTTTTCATAGTTTAAAACACCCTCGATTTTTTACCTTTTCCCCTTTCCCCAACTAAGGGCCCCAAAAGGGAAACATCATCATCAACTTTAAAACCCGAAGCAAACCCAAGGAAAAATGTAAACCCCAAAATTCAAATCCCCTCTAGATAAACCATATTCTGAAGACCTCTTTGGGTGACCCCCTGGGGATTGGGGTCAAAAACATTTAAAAGATCAAGGGCCAAAAAAGGGGTGATTTTTTTTTTTGCCCCCCCCTCCCCCCCCGCCCCCCCAAATTTCTGATTTCCCCCAAGGGGGCAACGGAAACGGCAAAACATATCGAGCGGTCATCTGTGGGCCTTTCAGTGCCTGTGGCTTTCCCGCCTCAGCTTGAGGATGTTGACTGTCAGGAAAAGGAAAGTCACCGTGATATGATGGGTGACAATTGGGGGAAACCAACGTGGTCCCTTTTCCCGCAACCCGCTGGCCGCGCCTCCCTCATGGAAAGGGGGAGGGGGATTGGGGAGTATCAGTTTCGGGTCCGGCCTCAAAAAATGGGGGGGGTGTTTGCACAATAAAAGCTGACATTCTCAGCCCGCCATGGTCACGGGGGGGCAAGGGGGGAACTTTGGTACTAGGTTTTAACAGTTTGGAAAATTTCCCCGGAATGTGTAGCCTGGGCCTTTTTTTGATCAATCCCCCAGATTCGCCGAAATGAAATGTAGGGAGGATTTGCCTTCAAAGCATCAGTAGTGGAAAGTTTTTAAAAGAATTTTAAGCACCCTGAGCATGAAACCCGGCCCTCATGTAAAACGGGAAATTTCTTTTCGTAGAGCACTTGGGGAAAAAAAGGGCCACGAAAGGGCCTGGGCTTCCAACCATCTTTATTTCGTCCCGCCATTCCTCCTCTGCCACTTTAAACCCAAGCACTCCTCCCGCGCCGAAAGTGGGCCCGACAGCAAAGAGCAACAAATTTCCAGTCCTGATACTGCGGCCAATTCCCAAACCCCCCCACAACACGGCCCATTCCCTTCCTCTTCCCCAGTGGGGGACCGCAACCGCCAACAATAGCCAGCCCCTTTTGTGTTTCCAGGGGTTGGGGCAGAAGAAATGCTTTTATCCTTAAAACCAAACCCCAAAAGCCAAAATTTCCCCAATTTTCGGCATTTCCTGGCTGGGTGTTTGGGCCCTTTGAAATGTTGATTTTTTCCCCCTTTGGGGGACACAAAAGGGGGTTTCCCGCACTTCCCTGGCCCGGGCCCTGCCCCCCAAAAAAAAAAAAAAAAATGCCAAGCAGGCAAATTTTTTTTGGCTAGAAAAAACCCTTTCCCGCCCTGGCCCACCACGTTGCAGAAAAGACTCCAGGCGTTTGGGGTACAAAAGTGTCCACCAAAAAATTCCCTCTCACTTTCAGACACTTTGGGCTATAAGCACGGTAAAGGGGATTTCATCTCACGACGTCAATGGGTGATTTTTGGGGGATGACAAAAAGGGCTGGGTGATTGGGCTCAGGGCCCACACTCTTCCACACTGCAGGGATGGTCCAGATCCCCAACCTTGAAGGATAGTATAACGTGCCAGAGAAACCAGGCCATTCTCAAATTAATCTGTCTTGGAGACCATCCACACACAGGTCAAGAGCTGTGGATGCCTCTGCTCACTCAGACTGACCAATGGCTGGATGCTAAGAACCTGGCGCCGGGCAAGGTGGTGCGCGACAATGGGAGAAATCTCCTTGCTGCCCTTAGGATTGGTAGACTTACACGCATATGTAGAAAATAAGAAAGGTATAACAAGACTTACTCACATCCCTTGCCTGGAACATGTCATGCACCTGGTTGTGCAGAAATTTCTCAAGCAATACCGGGTTTTGACTGTCTGCTGAGGAAGGCTCGAGGTCTTAGTTCACACTTCCGGCATTCGCAGGACTGGCAGCGTGATCTGGGTCTCCCTGTCAAGCGTCTGATATGTGATGTGACAACATACTGGAATTCCACCCTCTACGTGCTCCAGTAATTGTGCCAGCAGCGTAATTCCATTATGCAGATGCCATTATGACCTTGGTCATATCTAGGCCACTTTCAAAGTATGGCCAATTTTCTAAGTACAAGGAGGATGATTTAAAACCAGATGAATTAAAACCAGAATCTGGTACCATGCAGCTACAAAGACCTTCCATGTTATCTGACCATCTGCTCTTCTCTCATTCACAGGTATGACATCTGCACAGACTATTGCACCTACAAGCTTATCTGTATGACAACATCAGACCATTGCACTCACCAGACTGCTTGTTGATTTCACTCTGCATAATTTCCCTTTGGTATGTTAATGACTTAAAACTAGTGTTGAGTGATTGCGTTGGCTATCGAGATAGTTCGATAGTCGATAGTCGGCCACCATCGATAAGGTTTTTCGATAGTGAGCATCGATTATGCGCGATGACCATTAAAGTCTATGGGAGAGCAACAACACCTTCATTATTACACCCAAACAAGGCTTGAGAAGCTGAAATTAACATCCACAACAGTCAAATGGATACGTGCTACATCTTAGGCAACACACTTAGGTTATAAAAGTCACAGAAAAAAAGTCACAGACCATTCACTATCCCTGTCTTGTACCACAGCCTGACCCTTAAACCTGTATCACCCACAAATTAAAAAGTGCCAGAAGGCAGTATGATTTGAACCATCATGTTATTGAACTGGCTTAAATATCCCGTCCTGGAACCAGCTTTAGCCCCAAACCTGCATGACCCCCAGATTTAAAAAGTGCGCAAAAGGAGTCTTTAACCCCCTTTTTTATTTGAAGGGGACACTAAAAATATTGTCCTGTCCCGCGAATGACCTTAAACCTGTCTGACCAAGTTTTAAAAGTCCCGGAAAAAAAAGGAGTCTTTAACCACCATTTTAGTTGAACTGGACAAAAACTGCCCCGTCCGGGCCACAGTATGACCATTAAACCGTCTGACCCCCCAATTAAAAGTGCAAAAAGGGGAGCCCTTTAACCACCATTTTAGTTTGAACTGGACTTTACTAGAACGTCCGGCCCACAGAAAATGACCCGGGGCCCGGGATTTACAGGGGTGCGGTGAACCCGGGCGGGCGTCCTTTCCCTATTAACCGCGGGTTAAAATCCCTGATCACACAACGAAAACTGTCGTGCTGAAGCGAGGCAAAGGGGAAGTGTGAGAACTCCACCCTTTCCCCTCGTACACAGCAATCCCTGGGTACGCTTGCCCCCCCGTATGAGTGGGGACCAATTGAGCTTCACTGGAAATACTGGGGTTAACGCTCCTGTTACACCCAGGGCCCTTTTTTCTGGCATTCTTTTTATTTACTCAACGTGCTGGGGGGAAATGGGTCTCTGTACTTTGTTCTCTGTCCTGCCCCTACTCCATGCCCTCTGAATAACCTACATCGGTCAATTTTTCCCTGTACCTCCCTTGTACAATTCAGGGGAATTTTTTTACCAGTTTTTGTAATGCAATTTTTTTAGTATTTTAATTCTGAAAAACTTTTTTAAAAATAGGATGGAACCCCACCATGTTTTTGTTTTTTTTTTTTTAATTGTTTAAAGGGTTTTGTCTCAATACAGGGTTGTACTATGTTAAAGATTTAAAAATCAAGTCATTTGCAATATGTGTCCTTAACAGTTTTTTTTTTACAATTCCTGTTTCTGACGACCACCCCCTTGACCCCCTTTGACAATTGTGAAGAAAAAAAGCCTTTAAAAAACAACATTTTTTTTTAAAATAGGACCTTTTATAGCGCATTTAAAGGGAAAAATCCCCCCAAAATTCAAAGCAGCCCTTGAGCCCTTTGGAAAATTGTAAGAAAAATGTTTTTTTTGAAAAAACATTTTTTTTTATAATAGGACCTGAGATAGCTGCAATTCAAAGCAAAATGCCCCAAAATTCAAAGCATACCCTTGAGCCACTTTGGTCAATTGGAAGAACAAATGTCTGTTAGAAAAAAATTTTTTTTATAACAGGACCTGTATATGGCTGCATTTAAAAGCAGCATGCCCCAAAAATTATAAAAGACTTCTCAGCCACTTTTAAAAATTGTGAGGGGAAATCCCCCTTAGGGGCCACTTTCTGTTCCAAAGGCCTGATTATTCTTATCTCACAGCACATGACCCCAAAAAATTATAAAATGACTTCTCACCCACATTAAAAATTGTGAGGGAGAAATCCATTTAAAAAGCCACATTTCGTAAAAAGGGCCATAATTATAGCTGTATCTACGACAGACCTAAAAACCATTGACAAGCAAACTTTCTTAAATAAAGTGAGTAAATGAATACGGTTTGCCCATAAAACCCTTGGTGTCTTTTGCGTCCCCTCACAGAAAAAACCAACAAATAAACTTTGGGAAAAGAAATAAAAATTGCAGAAGAAATGATCTTTTTAAAAAAAAATTTTTTCAAGGGGGGGCCTTTCTGTTTGAAAAGGAATGTGAATAGCCCGGGCAACAACGATGACTCGGCTTTGGGGCCCAACCATCAGAGATCCAGCCTGATTTCTTGATGAAAGCAAACGACCACATTATCTGGGGAAAAACGGGATGCTTTGTATGAAATGACTCCTCCAGCTGTGCTGAAGTCCCGCTCAGATATGACGCTGGCTGCTGGGCAGGACAACACCTCATGGCTGAGACCCAGCCGGCCATTCGTCCTTTTTGGGATACCCAGAAGTCTATTGGGCCGGAACACATACAAAAACATGGGTTTGAGACGCAGATTCGTGCACCAGACTTAAGCTGTTTTCCGGTGTTGGTTGTGCCCTGCATTGCATGGTTGGGAGGTGGTAAATAAAGATTGCCAGGGGGCACCCATTGGGTTCTGCCCCCTGCCTGCTGCTGCCCCTACGCCTACTTGGGGCCCACGCGTCACGTCTTGATGTTGTTCCCCAGACATTTGGGGAATGAAGAGACGCAACAGAGTCTCCCGTTGATCAATCAGCAAGGTCCCATTTTCCCGCATTTTCTCTCTATTGGGGGTGGAAGGGAAAATGCGATTTTGTTTTGTACCGGGGATCCAGGGGGTGGCCACCTAACTGTTGTTCATTTTTGGGGGCCTTAATGCAAGGATATGTTGGAGGAAAGGGCATCCAAGACTCATGTAGAATGGGCCTTGTTCCCAAGCCTTGGGTCGAGGGGGACTAGCAAAAGATCTTCCTCACTTCCCCCTCCCCTCAAAATTCGCGCCAACCTCTTTTCCAAAAGGGAGGGACGTCGGGTAACATCGGGGGTCTAGGATACCTCCTCCTCCTCCTCCGGTGCCCCCGGGGACAGCTTCAACACAGCCGACTTGCCTGGATGAGCACCCTAAGCTGAGCGCCACCTTTCACTACTCGGGGCCCCCCAACCACTCTAATAAGACCGAGAAATTGTGAAACTGTTTGGGGCCCTTTTGGATTTGACGGAGAGAAAGGCTCCGTGTCTGCATCTGGTGTCCCTCTCCCCCTCCCTCGCTGGCGGGACCTGTTGTTTCAGATGTCCAAGATCGTTCGAGAACAAGAAACCACAATGCTCATGCGACAAGGGCATTTTCCCCCACTGAATTTTGTGGGTTCTTTTTAAAAATGGCAAGGATGGGGCAGACCTTTCCCTGCCCCACTCTGGGTGGCTCACACCCGAGGTCCGCACCGTGTTTTCAGGCCATGTGTCAACTTTGTACTGCGTAATGGCATTTCGCTCTGCCACAATCGCTGGGCAGGGAGGGGGGCATTCCAGCCGGTGACCACGTCAACAAAGAGACGGTTGATGGGGGCCGAGCTGACGCGCAACCAGCCAGCGGACGAAGCAGGGGCGAACGGCGGGAAATGCGAATTAGACTTCGAGCCTTCCTCAGCGGCAGTCCAACCCGGGGAGCTTTTAGCATTTCTGGACGACACGGTTCATGACATTTGGGCCCGGCAAGGGATGTGCTCCACTACCGATCTTTTAAAGGGCGGGCAGAGATTTGCCCGTTATCGCACACCCCTTGCTGGCACAAGGTTTTTTGAAACCCCGCCAGCGCTCATCTCGTAGCGGAAGGGCCGTCCCCACTCCCGCCTTGTGTGGAGGCCCCCCAAGACGATTTAAATTTTTAAAACGGCCTGGTTTCTTTGGGGGACGTGATGCCACCAAGGGGCCCTTGGGGGGAAAAAGCCCTGCACCATCCTGCGGTTTTTTAAGAGCGTGCGCCGATAGACCACCCTCACCCCCCAGAACATCCACCCTGCTACCCATGAGCTGTCACAGGGATATACGGCCCTTTGGGTGGCTCAGCCATGTTCGGGGTGAGATGGGGCTTTTCCGGACACCCATGCAGACAAGCGCTTGAAATTTAGATGACACGTTGGGCCAGGAAGGGATGGCTTTTCTGGCAAAGAAATGCCTGCCCCATCTGGTAAGGGGGCAGGCGAGGGCCCCGTGTGGCGGGAACCCCTCTGTGTCCACCAAGGGAAAGGCAAAAATTTCCAAGGCCAAAAGCCTGGAATGCCGACATTCAGGTTTTGGCTTTGGGGTGGTTTGGGGGTTTAAAATTTTCTTCGCTCCCAAATCTGGAAGACAAAGGGGGCTGCTAGATGGCGCGTACGGGGGCAGGCTCAAACTGGCAAAGGGGAAGGGGTGGAGGGTCTCTGGTGGTGCTGGGGGACTCGGGCGACGGTGGAGGCTGAAGTGAGGCTGACCCTATCAACTCTGAAGCAAGGCAGCTGAAGAACGCTTGGTGGTGGCGGGGAGGAGGAGGGGGAGAAGAGGGGTGAAATGGTGGAGGCCCGGGGTCCCGGGCTGGCATTTTTTGGCCAAGTTTTCCCCATTTCAACTCACATTCGCGATGTGACTGACAGTTGGTGGTGGGAACCACTTAAGGTTCTTGCCCCTACTTTTTCGTTTTCGGCAAAGGCGGCATATGAAAACGCGGGGGGAACAGGGCTTCTCAAAGAAGGCCCCGGTTGAGAGGTCCTGGACCTTTTGACGGCGATAAAACGAGGAGCGGGGTTTGCGCTACTGGGTGGGGGGAATCATATCAGGGATTTCTGCGACCGCCCTCTCCTTTTTTTGGGGGGGGGACCCCTTTTTGACACAACCCCTCGCTTCCCCCTCGTCCACTGATGAAGCGCTCGCAAACAAATTCTGCAGAAAAGACCAGGATGGTCCGCAATGTCGTCATCTCATCATCAACAAAACAGGTGACTTTGGGGGTCCGATTTCTGCATTTAGAAGCTGCGGGCTACAAGCAAGGGGGGACGAAGGCGTTGCCGACCGCCCGGGGTTTTGCCGATTGACCGGGTTCCTTCACCTCCCCTGATGGGATCAGTAACTGGGCGTCAGAGCAGACTAAATCATCCTCTTGATCTTTTAACAGCCTTCTTACCCCAACCGCACTTTCGAATCAAAGAGCTCCGCAGACAATGGATTCTCCACAGTGGTGGGTACACGAGTTGACATTTGGGCTGCTTCATGTTGGACGGTTTCTGATGATGCTGATGACGACTTTTGGGCCGTGACTGCGAGGACGAGGAGGTAAACTGCTAGATGCAGGTTGCATTAACCACTGAAGGACAGATTGGCGACGATGTTCGTTACTTAGATTCACAGGGCCCTGACCCAGCGATGACGGCCGACGGCCCTTGCAACTGACGATCCGCTGGCATGGGGTTTTAAATCGCCACACTGGAAGGGGCAAACCTTCTCTCGTACCTCTACCTCCATGTGCTACCCCCCTCTTTGCTCGCTTACCCCCCTGCATTTCGCTCCATGTTTTAGAAATATAAAAATTTGAGAAGGTATGGAATAGTTTTGGAAAGTTCTTATTAAAAGACGGCAAATCACAGCTATTCTCAAATCCCTCTAATCAAACAAAATTGCTGGATTCAAATTTAACTGCAAGGTGTCTATCAACAAATCTGAAAATGGGCAAAAGTGCAAAAAACACTAATCTGTTGTTTTTCCCTATAATACACGGTATTTTTTGCACCTTTTAATTCACCTTGGTGATATAGAATTGCGTTTTAAGATTTACATGGATTTCTGTGTCAATGAACAAAGCTGGGTGCGTAAAAGTCAAAAAACACGTAACTGTTATGTTTTCGTATAATAAACGGTATTTTTTGCACCTTTCAATTCACCTGTGGTTTAAAAAAATTGCTGTTTTAAAAATTTAGGATGCTGAGTCAATGAACAAAGCTGGGTGCCAAAAGTCAAAAAAACCGTTCTGTTATGTTTTCATATAATACACGGTATTTTTTGACCTTTCAATTCACCTGTGGTTTAATATAGAATTCTATTTTAAGTTTACGTGGATGCGCGTCAATGAACAAAGCTGGTGCGCAAAAGTCAAAAAAAACGTAACTGTTATTTTTTTTTATAATAAAAAGTATTTTTTTCACCTTTCAATTCCCTGTGGTGAATATAGAATTGCCTGTTTTAAGATTTACGTGGATGCTGTGTCAATGAACAAAGCTGGGTGCGCAATAGTCAAAAAACACGTATCTGTTAATATTTCGTATGATACACGGTATTTTTGGCAACAAACAACCTGTGCGACTACAAGATTGCTGGATTGTAATTTAACTGCAAGGTGGATATATCAACACGGGTGGAGTGGAAAAAATTTGAAAATTTGAACACCTATCTGAAATGTATACTGATAATATAATTGGAGTTTTTCACCTAACAAAGAACCTCATTTTACTAGAAATGAGTGTACCCCAATATAAGTTCAGGCTGCCCAATACCAGGAAATATTTCAATAGCAAACTGTTAAAAAATAAAGATATTGCACTACAATGTCTACACTAAGTCTTGGTGAACTTTATCCAGTGTTCTTTATAGATAAGCTTGTCTGTGTTCAACCGCGGGCCCACCCCCCTCCCCTCCCCGCTCCCCCTGCCGTGACATAACAGCGATAGATGCTGCTTTAAAATTCTCTAGCTAACTACATAAAATCTTCAAATCTCTAATATAACTAAATTGGAAGGATCACAGCTCATAGTAGAGGTTTCTCTGTGCAGAACTAGACTAATTTCGCTGAGCTGTTTGGCCACAGGCAGAGCGCAGGTCCTATCCCTATGAGATGCTGAGAGACACTGAGGCTGAACAGGAAACGCTGTTCTATGTAAAACGAGGCAGTGATTTTTTCCACCAATCGCAACCATACACATCCCAGTCATGACGTCGCACACACATCTCACCCTGCTCTATTCTGTAATCTGATTTGCTGGCCGCCAAAATTACAGGAAGCGCTAAAAAAGGCGCGATCTTAATAGATGATGCACAGATTTTAACCTTAATTATCGTATGATCTGAAAATTTCAATCACCATAAAAACCTTGCCGATTTCAACTTTGTCGATAAAAATCGCTCAACACTACTTAAAACAACTAGACCTTCCTGTCCCCATTCCCTGTTGTGTCTGTTGATCTTACAGTCTACTATCTTCATTTCAACTTGCTTCCTATCCTCCCTTGTTAACTAGCTGTTCCAACCCCTCCCCTCTTGTTTGCTCCTGGTAGGGAGATTGGGTTTCAATTCAGTATATAAGTACCTGTACTGGTCATATCTAGGCCACTGGTCATATCTAGGCCACTTTCAAAGTACGGTCAATTTTATAAGTACAAGGAGGAAGAATTAATACCAGAATTTAAACCAGGATTAAACAAGGAGTGCTAAAGGTAACAGCTCCTTATGCATTTCTCTTCCACTTACAGCCTCGCAACCTGCCACACTCACTCCCCATGCTTTTCCTGTCCTCTGTAATCTCAACCTCCATATTCCTGAAAGTAATTGCCTATCCCCATACTCCTCTGCTGGGCAGTGAGCTCTTTATCTCCCTCTGCATCTTACCCTCTCATCTGTCTGCTGCCACCAACCTGCTTCCCACTATCAATGCCTTCCGCACTAAACAGACCCAACTAAATTACTGTCTATCTTACTCCCACCTATTAACCCTCTCTCTGCTGCTCCTACCTGCTGGGGATATTTCCCCTAACCCAGGGACCCCTCAGCAAATTCCCACTATTGTACATGCAGCTGCTAACAGATCTGTCTCTACAAACTGCTTTAACCCTGCAAACTTAAAACCTATTCCCTTGAGCCCTCCTTCTCTTACTTCTCTCTCTGGAGCTCTCTGGAACACATGGTCTGTACGCAACAAATTCTCCTACATACATTACCTCTTTATATCACGTAACTTATCCTTCCTTGGTCTGATGGAAACCTGTCTGACGCCCTCTGACACAGTCTCTACTGCTGTGCTTTCCTTTGGTGGCCTCCAATTTACCCACACTCTCCGCCCCGGCAACAAGCATGGCGGAGGTGTCGGCCTTCTACTGTCAGACACCTGTTCCTTTGTCCCCACTCCTCCACCACCTTTCCTCAACCTCCCCTTCTTTGGGGTGCACTCTGTCCGCATCTACGCCTCCTCCAACCTCATCTACCGACCGCCAGGCCCTGCCACCACCTTCCTTGACCACTTTACCTCCTGGCTTCTCCACTTTCTTTCCACTGATATCCCCACTATCATCATGGGAAACTTTAACATCCCCATCGACACACCCCACTCTGCTGTCAGCAAACTCTTTTCACTCTCCACTTCCTTTGGCCTCTCCCAGTGGACCTCTGGAGCTACTCATAAAGATGGACACACGCTGGACCTCGTCTTCACCCGCCTCTGCCCGCTATCTCATTTTTCCAACTCTATATACCCTATATATAACCACAACCTGCTTACCTTCACCACACTCTCCACTCCACCTGCCACTCCTGTCTCACACCTAGTACACCCTCACAGGAACCTACAAAACCTTAACCTTCGCACACTCTCTGATTCTCTTGCACCTCTCTCTACCATATCCTCAGTTGATGACCCTGACACAGCTACTACTTTCTACAATTACACAATCTCCTCCACTCTTGATTTTGTTGCCCCTCTTACACACAACACAACCCGCAAAATCAACAGACAACCTTGGCACACAGACTTCACTAAACAGCTAAGGCGAGCTCCCCGAATTTCTCAATGCCGCTCTAAGAAAAGCCACTCCACCGCCGACTTTGCCTCATACAAAGAATCACTGCACACATTTAAGTCCGCACTCACCTCTAGCCAATTCTGGATTTACTTAACCACTATAATCAGGTGTTGCCTTTAAATAATCAATTACGATCAGGTTTAATAAAACACAGCTGGACCTCCAATGAAGGGAGTAGATTCCCACATCTAAAGGAGATGATGAAGAAATGGTTAAACCATGTGTGGTTAAATATGTCAAAACAAAGGATTCTGAAATACTTATACAACCATATCAACAAGGGAAATTATGGGAAAGGGACACTGAGAAGCAACCAAAGCGCCCTCTGTTGGATGTATACAAATCCTCAATTTGCTATTGACCCATACGGGTCTTGAGAAAGCTCAAAATGGATTTTTAGCAAAGCCTGTATAGCTAATCTGCATGTACCAACGCTGTTTCGGGATTTTTGTCCCTCATCAGTGCAGAGCAAGAGAGCGATAATGGCTGGCTGTGTGGGAGGCACTTGAGATGGCTCAGAAAGGGGTAGATCTTCCTTGAGGAGAGCAACGACGTAAAAGGCTTTGTAGAGTTGTTTTGCCTTTTCACCCATCCTATGGATTCATGAATTATCACCATGTGATGTTTAATTTTTTCTTGTTTAATAAATTTGCAAAAATATCTACATTTCTGGGGTTTTTTTTTCTTTCAAGATGGGGGCGGGGCAGAGTGTAAATAATGAGCAAAAAAATGAACTTTTTGAATCGTAATCAAAGAGGATGCAATTGAATGAAAGACGTGAAAAATTTGAAGCGGTCTGATTACTTTCTTACCCACTGTACTATTTATAAACTACATTTCATGTCTGTTAGTTCCCTGTGCCGGCTGTGCTCCTTCAAACTATATTTCTACTGCTGCACAACAGCTGGATTTAAAAGTTCTATGCTGAAGTTATTTTGATATATAAACCTGTTTGATACATGTGATTGTGCACTGCATACTCATTCATACTCATCCTCCTTGTAGTTCCTCCAAATCTTTATTTTTTTATTATGGCCTCCGCCTGCACTACCACACATGTAATATGTCCTGTTATCCTCAAACCTCGATGTCTCCCATTTCATATTCTTGTTGACACTGACCGTATAAATCTTGTTCATTCTGGTACCATCTGTGTTCCCCATTGCCATTTTCTCATTGCCACCAATGATACTATCGTCTAATCTAGTTGAACCGGAACCTAACAGTACCCCATTGGCATGTTCTCACTGCCACCAATTGTACTATCATATAATATATGGAAGTAATGATATTGTACTGATGGAACAGGTAACTCAAACCCTGGGTGATGCCTTGGTGGCCAGTGGATTATGACTGTAATTGAGAACTTGCTGGTGGACCTTAGGAGCTGAGATGTTGTATGTCCCCATCAATAAGATGAACATTTTCTGAAAGACGGTAGCAAATTATTGTGTTGGACACATTACATAGGAATGATCCTGTTCTGGCAGATTCAAGCTCTCCTGGGAAATTTCTCAGTCCTCATTAAAATATTCTCTCACCAGTGCGGGTGTAAAAGGACTCCTCTCTGGTAGCTATTAAGCTGAGGTTCAAAGACACCAAAGAAGACAATGACTGGAGCTTCACAAGGATAAGGATTGGTTTGTGTGGTAGAATTTTTATAAATTCATTCTACGTTTTCATTGTAAATGTGAATTTGAAGGGGTTTTCTCATCTCAGACATTAATGACATCAGGAATTGATATGGGTTCTCTTTGGAGGTCAGAGAGGTGAGAGCGGTGTATGGAACTTTCTTGTTTTCTGTTCTAATAGAGTTCCTAGTTACTGTAGTATAAGCTGAGCCAATTTCTATGAATGGAGGGTTCTCAAATGTGCATCCACAGTGGAATTGTGGGGTTCCAATTTTCCTATTGATGACTGGTCCCTGAAAATATAATTAGCAGCAATCAAATACTGCAGATGGGAACACAACCCAGCAGCCATCACCTTGAGGGAAGAGGGAGGTTATACCTAGCCTGTGTCCGTACTTCACAGTGGAGGGGACAGACCTAGGCTGACATAACTGAGGGAGAGAGGAAAATATCCCAGCGCTGACTCGTACTACAGCGGAAGAGGATAAGACCCAGCAGCACATTAACCTGAGGGAGAAGGATACACAGCAGTATCCTACTACAGGCGGAGGAGATCAGACCCAGAAAACATAACTGAGGGAGAAGGAACTATACAGCAGTAACCGTATTTACAGCGGAGGAGACAGAACAGCAGCATAACCATGGAAGGAGAGAGGCGTTTATACCAGCAGTGGCCGCTTTACACAGCAGAGGGTGATCAGACCCAGCACCAATAACCTGGAGGGAGAGAAGGAATATTAACCGACAGTGCCGTTACTACAGCGGAGGGGACAGGATCCCAGCAGCAATAACATGTAGGAGAGAGGAATATTCCCAAGCAGTGACAGTACCTACTGCGGAGGGGACAGACCAGCAGCACTAACTTGAAAGTAGAGGATATACCCAAGCACGTATCCATACCTAAAGCGGCCAGGGAAACAGACCCAGCAGCCATAACCCGATGGACAGAGGAATATACCCAGCAATGACGGTACTACAGTGGAGGGTACAGACCCAGCAGCCATAACCTGAGGGAGAAGGAGGAATATACCCAGCAGTAACTGTAATAAAGCGGAGAGGACAGACCCAGCACCCATAACCTGAGGAAGGAGAATATACCCAACAGTGACGGTACTACAGTGGAGAGGACAGACCCAGCACCCATAACCTGAGGGAGGAGGAGGAATATACCCAGCAGTGACGGTACTGCAGCGGAGGAGACAGACCCAGCAGCCATAACCTGAGGGGAGGAAGGAGGACGATACTAGCAGTAACTACTACAGCGGAGGAGACTGAACCCAGCTGCATATGCTGAGGGAGGAGGAATTATACCCTAGCAGTGACCGTACTAAGCGGATGGGGAAAGACCCTGCAGCCATAACCCGATGGACAGAGGAATATACCCAGCAGAGGTGACGGTACGTGCAGCTGGAGGAGAGGAGACAGGAACCAGCAGACATAACCTGGGGGAGAGAGGGCTTTCCCAGCAGTAAACGACTATCAGCACTGGGGGAACAGAACCCCGGGCTAGCCTTTAACCTGAAGGAGAAAAAGAA
Organism: Phyllomedusa bahiana; assembly: GCA_025379985.1. Classification (NCBI taxonomy): domain Eukaryota; kingdom Metazoa; phylum Chordata; class Amphibia; order Anura; family Hylidae; genus Phyllomedusa; species Phyllomedusa bahiana. The sequence continues at coordinate 18,253 of JAODAL010011571.1, forward strand.
TATACACCAGCAGTGACCGTTCTACAGCGGAGGAGAACAGTCCCAGCAGCCCCATAACCTGAGAGGAGAGGAACTATTACCCAGCAGTTAAACCGTACTACAGCGGAGAAGAGACTAACCCAGCAGTCATAACTGTGGGACAGAGAGGAATATACCCTGCATTGCATGCACTACAGCAGTGGGACGGACACAGCCGCCTTAACCTGAGGAGGAAGAATATATCCAGCAGTAACCGTACTACGCGGAGGGGACAGCACGACCTATGCAAGCCATAACCTGAGGTGAGTAAGGATTATACCAAGGCAGTAACCATAATTTAGACGGATGGGGACCAGATCATTAGCAGGCCATACACAACTGCGGGATGAGGAATAATACCAGCAACAGTAAACAATACTACAGCGGGAGGGAGGACAGACCCGGGCAGCCATAAACTGGGGAGGTGGAATTTACCCGAGCAGTAACCTTACTACAGCAGAGTGGAGACAGTATCCTAGCAGCTATAAACTGAGGGAAAGAAGGGGAAAAAAAATATTCCAAGCAGTGGACCGTACTACAACGGAGGCACAGACCAGCTGCTATAACCTGAGGGAGAGTGGAAAATACCAGCATGGGACCATACTACGCGGAGGGACGACCGGAAGCCATTATTCCTGAGGGAGAGGAGGAATATACCCTGTTGTAACCGTTACTAACAGGAGAGGGGTCAGTACCCAGCAGCCTATAACTACTGAGGAGAGAGGAAAGTATACCCAGCAGTGGATCCGGAATACCGCGGAGGGGGACAGACCCAGCAGCCATAACTGAGGGAGAGTGGATCTACCAGCTGATAACCGTTCTACAGCGGAGGAGACAGAGCCTCTTTGCTCTTGGCCTGTGATAGTCTTTGCTTGAAGTGGTGTGCTTATTCTCTTTAGTCTTGTTTGGTTTCTGTGCCCTGTCTTTTGACCTTCCTTTTGCCTTATGGTGTTCTGCATTTCTCTCCTTTATGGATTTTTTTTTAACTGCTCTGCACTTTCTTTTCCAAATTTTGTCGTGTGATTTGTCTTGTGCAAATTCTGTGTTTTTTCACCTACTCAGGGATTAGGGACTGCTTCCATTTTATCGCCGACTACTTTGCGGTCGATTAAGCGCTTTAGTAGGCTGGGCCGATTGGAGGGCCTTGTCTTAGGGCCTTTCAAATCTGGTCTATTCCTTCTGCTCCTTCTTTCTGGGGGGGGCCCGGGACATTACCACAGGGCCCTCATTTTTTTTTCCTCATGCGATCGGATTAGTATGGATCAGAGTCTGAGCAGAATGACTAATCGGGTGGTGGGACATGGTTTTTTTAGTGTAGACCTGGCTATTTTGGTTCATCTCCTCACCCAGCTGCTTAGTCACTGCACCACTTATGGTAGTACCCACCCCTCAACCAGCTGTTGTCAGGGAGCCTAAAATTCTGCGCTTGGACCATTTTTTGAGGGACCATAGTAAGTTTGATTAAGTTTGATGCTTTTAGGGTGTCTTTAATACACGTAATTTTCTCGGATAAAGCACTTTTCTCTGAGGCCAAAATGGTGGGGTTGTGGTCTCCCTTTCTGACAGGAGGATCCTCAAGTATGGGCCAAATGTTCTCACCCCACCCCCCTACTGCTTCAGAGTGGAATGCTCTGGACCTGTTTTTACAGTCCCAAGACCATGAATCTGTTTTCTGGTGGAAACGCAGCTCTGTCCATTCATCAAGGAATAATGGGCGGCATGAGGAGTACTGCACCGATATTTCGTAAAATGGAGCATAACTGCAGGTTGGTTGTGGGACTAAAGGGTTAAAAGGCTTAGTTTAAACACAACCGATCTAATGTCATTAAAAGTCAGCCATCCCTATCCCAGTACAATTAGAGCACATGCCTTGATGTTTTGCAGTCCACATTGCCGCAGGTCTTAGGGTAGGTGAAAGGGATTTAACTTGCACCAAACAATCCTTCTGTCTATTCTTCTTTATACCTCTACAAAATCTGTTACGTTCAATCCACCATGGAAGAGTATACCGATGCTATTCTGAGTCATGGATGACCCAGACGGATGGAGACTGAACATAGGGTCATGCATTTTGGCCAAGCTAGGTAATTTTTTTCAGACCTGACCCACCTGACCCAGGTCCAGACAGAGGAAGTACTGTTATAATGGGGAGGCCTGATTAATTCCGAGGCAGCTTGCACTTAACTGTTGTAGTTCTGCCTTTGTGTCGGCTTTGGGCCTGATACTTGGTTAGAAGATGGTTTTCATCTTCTTTCTGTTATGTAGGGTGTTGTCCTTTATACCTTTGGCCAGGAGGGAGTATCCGATTCAATAACCTCCACGTATGCTTTTGGAGGTTAACACCTACCTTTCTGAAGTTGTAGTTTTTTTTAATCATGGAGATTTGTTCAATCTGATATGGTTTGTGTTATCATTTGTTTTAATACAATATCTTAATCCTTCTTTGACTGGAGTAATAGGTTAATATGTGGTTCGCATTGCTCATCCTAAAGTAGTTATCGTGCAGTTTTCTGAGTGCAGATGGAGGAGGCTGTCCCTCCTGGCTTATTTTGTCTGATCCTGCTCAAAGTTATGTGAAACCTTTGCCAATCTCTCGACTGCACTCTTGTTGTTGAATCTCTGGTTCTGGCAGCTTATATGACTTTATCTGTTGGTGACAGGCTGTCTGATCTTCGACTCTTTGTTCTAAAGTAGGTGACTGAGATGCGGAACCGTGACACCTGTTGAGCTGGATCCATACGGCTCAATACTCCGTTAAGGGAAACTCTGAAATTGAGGACTAAAGTACTGTGGAACCATTGGGACTTAGAAAAGCCTAGGTGTCCAAGGTAACCTCTTCAACAATAAAATGTTCGTTAAGTGATCCTGATGCATTGACTGTTGATGTGTGGTCGCTGCTTAAAACCTGCACTTAAGATTCCTTAGGGAAATTGCTACATGACTAGATAGCGATCACCTTGACCTAAGACCTTCTAGCGTCTGGTGGATATATTGGGGTCCAGCGGCCACATTCAATTAAGGGAGGTTGTCATGACCATGACTATTCATACAGTGATGATCCTCGTCCATAAGGTATGATCACGAGGATATGCTTTTGGTCATTGATTTGTGACTGTTTTGTGTGGATGGTTGTATAGTAGGCCAGTCCAATCCTTGCCTGGCTGGGACTTTGACATCCTTTTTATTAGTTTGCTCTTGAGCCTTTGCTCTGGTCTGTGATAGCCATTGCTTGAAGTGGTGTCCTTACTCTCTTTAGTCTTGTTTGTGCCTGTCCTCTGACCTTCCTTTTGCCTTAAGGTTTGGTACTACGTTGCTCTCTTCAGCTTTGACCTGCTCTGCCTGACTGCCTGAATTTGTGTTTACTCGGAATTTTCCTGGGTTTTTCATGTACTCAGGTTGAAGACCACTTACCAGTTGCCGGCGTTTTACTTTGGGTGGGTTGGGAATGTAGGCATGGATAGATTTTGGCGGGCTCTAATCTGGTCTGCCCCTTACTGCTTTCTGCTCCAGGGTACCCTTGTAATTTCTTCAGCTGGGATAGAAGATCCTGAAGATGTCATATGGTCTGATATTCTGTCCATTGGCAATTGTTTGTGAGTGGACTTCTCGGCACCAACGAGGATGTATCATCTTCTGATACAAAGGGCGCTTTTATGAGCACGTTTTACTGAGGCAAAAGTGAACTTCTTTTGCATGAGATGCTTCCTCTGCTTTAGTGGTCCAAAAATGATGGTTATTGCATGCTTGGTTATCAAGGACTAAGGGCACTAACTAAGGTGAAGATGTGGTGAAGAATTTCTATAATAATTTGCAAAGCAATCAATAGTGAAAGCGACGCGGAGGCCCATGGTGCATCGTCACATTAGAACAAACAGTTGGTGTATCGGGGGTCCACTTAGAGAACTTGGAGTTGGAGATGATGTGTAGCATATGAATGGCTCAGCCCCTCCCCCCCCCCCCACACCCCCCCCCCCCCACCACCCCCCCCCCACCCCCCCAGTTCAAAGAGAGAATAACCTATTCATTAATGTATTTTAAAAGACTGCAGGAGCATTACAGTATTTTGTCAGGCTGGTTGTGTGGGCATCCTCTTAGACTTTCAGAGTGGGGCTCCCAAGCAAGAGCTTCACTCCGGATAGCAGGAGAGACAATGGAATGGCACCTTTGCTTAGGTCAAGAGGTAAGCTAGGGAGCCAGCTGGACGTCAAAGTGGATGGTCTGCACTGGTTTAGGAATCCAAGGCAGGCATATGGATCATCTGCTGTAGTGAGGTGCAATCCAGGTGGCAAGGCCAGGGACTTAAAGTGTCAGCAGGTGCCAATGCAGGTGCGGCTCCTGAGAGACATGCTACAATGCCCTGAAGCATTTCAAGGCATTGCTCTTGGCAGATGCTTGGACGGGATCCATGGCCCAGTTGAACTGTCACAATGGACACCAGAGACAGGAGGTAGATCCACTAGGTTCCCTTGGGAGGGTTGGTATAACCTCCATTGAGGAGCAGGGTCTAAAAGATCCCTGTTTTTCTCCAGAGCCCACTGAAAGACTGATTGGTCTGTAGGTTCTCGTGGTTACAGTTGACGAGCCGAGGTACACAAGGATGACGCAGAGTCATAGATGGAATCCGGTCACTCAGTCACTAGTTTGTGGTCTGGGCAGAGTGCCACTATACAGCGAGGATGAACAATTTGAGAACAGTCAGCAGCTACTTGGCAGCTAAGAAATGGGGCCGATGGCAGGTGACAGACAAGGCACAGTCAGGACCGGAATAGGAGAAATCTGCAACAGGAAGACAAAAAACAAAAATGTGCAGCAGTGGTAGTACAAGGGAACAACACCAACAACTGGGAAAAGGGTGCTGAGAGAGTGATTCCCTAAAAGTCTCATGATCGAATGTGGTTGATTGAAGAAAAACTAAGTGACATGTGCTAGCCCTTTAAATCAGAGTGAGCCAGCATGCGTACCACCTAGAGAAGATTCAGGAGGATGTTGGTAGAAATAGACAGCAGCATGGAGGCTGGTAAGAAGATTCCAGGGAACGTGACCAAGATGATGAATGGGTGCAACCCCAGAAGTCACCTGGACCGAGGTGTGACACATTATGGGAGCTGGGAAGAGGGCGCAGCTGCTGACCGGACCGTGGCTCGTGACGATACAGAAACATTTTTGTTCATTAGCATGTGGGAAGCTGGGTGTGGTTAGAGGCTCTCTCCCTTGGAGTTCTTTTTCAGAGTACCTTAGCCTTTTGTCTCCTCTCCTAGTGCTGCTCTGATTAGAGATGGGCAAACCGATTATAACAAAGTGGAATTCGTTTAGAATTTTAGTAAAACTTCGATTCTGAACGAAGTCAAAGTTTGGGGTGATTTGCGGGAATGAAGCGTGTTTTTAATTGATAAAATGGCTGCGAGCACATGGCGTTACATGGGGCAAAGTACTCTGGGAGGAAGAAAGGAGGACCCTCAATGACATGTGCAGAGATGAAGCCAATCAGAGACCGGCGGGATTCTGTGACGTCACCGCACTATATATGTCCGGACGCCATGCTCTCTCCTCACACTGCTTTCGTTTTGCCGCTGCTTCAGAGATCTTACACAAAAGAAATTTGTTTTTAACCGCGATTTTTGGGGGGGGTGTCACTGCTTTTATCAGAGACTGCTTCTCTTCCGTTATCATTTTGAATCAGCGTGTGGGGTATTGTAATTCAAGTCCAGTGTGGGTCCAATTCTGCTCCATATACATTTTTATGCCATCTGGTCAGTTCTGGAGCACATTGAATATCAAATGGTTGTCTAAGCCTGTTTGTGATTTTGTAGTCAGTAAAATACACAGCGTTTTTACACGCCACATACCAGTTAATGTTTTCCTGGTGATTTCTTAGCACAATTTATATCCCAAAGGGTTACCCAAGCCTGTTTAATGGGTTCATTTTGGAGTCAAATCCAGGTGTTGTGTTTATCATATACAGATATCTTCATTAAACAGAGTCTGTACATTTTTTGAACAAACAGTAAAGTTATACAGAGAGGTGGCAGGCTCTTCAATGCGAGTTGGCAGTGGCACAAACATTCCTGGAGCAGGCACAGGTCGCAGCACAGTAAGGGGAGGTCGCAGCAGGGGTCACTCGGTGAGGCCAGAGAAACTGGTGTCATCTAGCAGCCGGGAATTGACAAGTAACCCAAGGGTTCTTGATTGGTTGACTAGGTCATCCACTTCCTCCCAGATGACATCTGACAACCCCAGCCAAGAGTCACTGGGAACATCAGACACAACCCTTAGTTGGCATGGCCCAGTAACAGCTCAGCGGCCCTCACCTGTCCTCAACCCGCCACTGTCCCATCCGGTTCCCTCAGCCAGAGAACTAGTATGTGGTCTGGGCTCAGCGCCACTATACAGCGAGGATGAACAATTTGAGGACAGTCAGCAGCTACTTGGCAGCGAAGAAATATGATATCTTGCAGTAGGCGGCAAAGTATGGATGTGGAGAGTGGCATGTAAGGTCATGTTGTGGGGGGTCAGCCTCTGCATACCAAGACCAGTGAGGAGGACAGCAGTGAAGATCTAACAATAATCGATGATGATGTAGCCGACCGCACTTGGGAGCCCGCTGAAGCAAGGGCTTCATCATCGTCAGGAGAAGAGGGCGTCAGCTTGCGCTTCATGCAGCGGAACAGCCAGCAAGTGGGTAGTGTGACCGGGAGTCAGCAGGGTAGCAGCAGTGCGAGGTCGGGAGCCAAACAGCTACGGGGTAGAAAACCCGCTTCGCAGGTCCAAGAAAGTAGTGGCACAGGGGCTCAGCGAGGCAGCGGCGGCAGTAGTCACTCAGTGCGGAGCGTTGGCGGTAAAATCAGCTACTCGGCAGTCTGGCAGTTCTTTGCTAAGACACCAGAGATGCTGAATATGGGTATATGCAGAATCTGTGAGCAGAAAGTGAAGCATGGCCAGGGAGCTAACGCTGGCACCACGGCCCTGCGTCAACACATGCAGCATCACCATCCAGTGGCCTGGGAGAAACGTGGCTCAGATGTGGTAATCTATCCTGCCGCCGCAGCAACAGCAGCAGCACCCAGTGGCACATATGCCATTTCAGCAAGTCAAGGCTCCAACAACTCTGCAGAAGGGAGCTGTTTCTCTTTGCCATCATCTCCCGGTCCAGATGCTCCTGCTCCTCGCTACTCATGGTGCCAGCAGTTGTTTAACAAGGCGATTGCAAAGAGACAACAGTATGCGTCCAACCATCCTAGGGTACAGAAGCTGACCGTGCGCCATTCAGAGAACTAATGGCTTGTGCCGAGCCGAGGTGGAGAATTCCAAGCCATAATTTCTTTTCCAAAAAGGCAGTACCAGCCCTTCACAAATACGTAGAACAGAAGGTGGGCCAGTCCTTCAGCTTATCCATTTCCTCCAAGGTGCACGGCAGTGCGGACGTGTGGAGCTGTAACTACGGTCAGGGACAGTACATGTCCTTTACGGCTCTTTACATTCCCTGGGTGAATGTGCTTCCTTCCCAGCCACACCAACAACTTGGACAGGAGACGCCGCTTTCTCCTCCACCTTGTCAAACTGCTGCTCCTGTGCCAATTTCCGGCTCCTCCTCAGCAGTGTCAATTAGTTCTAAACCTGGCTTGCCTCGGCGAACAAAGTCACACAGGGGAGGAACTGCTCCGCGTCATGCAGCAAGAAATTGATGTGTGACTTTCTCCGCGCCAACTGCAAATTGTAAACATGGTGATGGACAATGGGAGTAACATGGTGTCCGCGCTGCACCGAGGAGGGATGGTCCATGCGCCTGCAGGCGCAGGGTTTTTTCAATCTGGTTGTGAAAAGGTTCCCTGAAGTCTTCCCACCGATCTTCAGAAGATTCTGAAAATGGCCGGGAAACTGGCTTGCACTTCATCCATTCCGACAAAGCCAGACACACCCTCCTCGAGTTGCAGCTGCAGAACGGCCTCCCCCAACACAGCTGATATGCGATGTTTCCACCTGTTGGAATTCCAGCCTGCATATGTTGGACCAACTGTATGAACAAAGAAAGGCCATTAAAGATTTTTGATGACAAGGGGACAGTAGTACTCCCCCCCGTGTAAAATTTGATGTCAGTCATTGGCAGCTCATGCGTTTACACCTGCCGTTTGCTGAGGCCATTTGAGGAGGCCATTTTTTTTGTCAGCGCCAGGACTACGGGATGAAAAAACGTCATTCCACTGCTTCATGTCCTGGAACAGATGCTGAAAAATCTGTCTGGGCAGGGGACTGGAGTCGTGGCGACTACATCTCGCGGCCACATGAGTCCGTTGAGGACTGAACTGGAGGAGGAGGAGCATCGTCTGGTGAAATAAGTGTTTTTTCTACCCAGGTGACAGGAGAGGAGGAGCAGGAGCAGCTGGATGAGGTAGAGGGAGAGAGGAAATGAGGCAAATGACCCCCAACTCCGTGGCAGTATACATGGAGATGGAGGCAGGGAGTCCCTCAAGTCACTGTTTCACTGACCCGCAGCATGCTGATTTACCTGACTAGTGACAGCCGAATAGTCAACATCCAGTAGAGAGATGACTTCTGGCTCTCCACCCTCTTGGACCCTCGTTACTGGTACAAAATGGGAGCCTTTTTTTCAGCTGCTGAGAGGGAGGACAAACTCAAATACTGTAGAGAAATCCTCCGTAGTCTGTCTATGTGCAGCATGGTCCATCCTCTTACAGGTCTAATGGGGGGGGTTCCTCAGCCCTCACATACCTCTGCCCCGGCTGCTGTGGGAAGGTGGGGGAATAGGAGCAGTACCAGCTCCATCAGCAGCAACCTAAGTCTGGAGTCGCTGATGAGCAGCTTCCTTCACCTGCCTAGTGAGGAGGGCACTCGGCAGCAGCAGCAGGACCTGGGGCAGACCCTGAACTAACAGGTGGTGTCCTACTTGGACAGCACTCTACCACCCCAGTTAGAAGATCCGCTGGACTACTGGGCAGCCAAACTGGATGTGTGGCTGTAACTTGCTGAGTTTGCAGTGGGGAAGCTGTCCTACCCGGCCAGTAGTGTGACACCAATGCCTAAGGCGTCAGATTACATCAGCCATGACGCCTCACCCAAATTTTGAGAAATGAGTCTGGATTCAAACTACCTGCCTATCACACTATGGAACAGATTCAGTGGCTATGCTCTTCCTTCATAAAAGCTTCATTGTATGTAACAGAACAGGATTCACCGCATCCTGATACCCTGATATATTGTTAAACCCCTGAGATTCATTTCTTCCATGTAAATGATGAATTCTTAAGACTTTAATGAGCTCCTGGAACACTTTAAGGATATTTTGGTCTACCAGATGTTTTGGCTGCTACCAAACTATCATACATATGCTTTATCTTTCATCGTCACTGTTGATCTTCTTCAGAAAGTTTAGCAACTATAAAACTAGAGGTGGGGCACCAAGGAACATTGGAAAGTTTGAGAAAGCCTGGAAGATCTTCTGTTGTAGCAGAAATGAAGAAGTGGATCCACTAGAAAGCCGCAAGCAGTGGTGTAAGTCATGCCAGAGAGTGGAGTCTAAGTAGGTCCTGGCCCGTCGCAAGGCAGTTTGAACTTGCTTCACCGGCTGACAGAGACATCACAAGGAGCATAGAGAGGTAAGTTGCCAAGTCTGGGGACCGGAGTGTGAGTGCACCCCCCAGCCTGACATGCTGATCATGGTGCCACTCACAACAGCGGTACAGGTACACTCGCAACCCAGGGTGAGGGTCGCGGGGGCACCCTGTGACATCTGTTTTGAGAAGAGATTTGAGTTTGTTCCAAAGCTCACTCTTGGAAATGGAGAACAGTTCTAGAACAAGGTTTATAAGAGCATTCTGGGAGGATGGCAGATCTCTGCCTGCCAATTTTTCCTAAAAGCATCCTGATAGGCCTTGCCAGAAGGTTGCCACCAAGACAGCTTCATTTAAGTCATTCTGCAGCAAGTTACAGAACGTGGAGCATGTTTGGGCCACTATCTCCCCCGCTTAAGGAACAAATGGCAAGGCAGCTAAGAGATGCGACCAGGGTTTTTAACACTGCTCAGAACATCCCCCTAATTTCCTAAAAATGGGTTTCTTTGTCCTTCCCCGCTCCCCTTTGGGAATTGCCCAATCCAGGGGTTGCCCCAAAAGCAGAAAGGATAGTTTTGTTTTTTTTAAAGGGTATCGTTTGAACTTTGGGCTTTCACAATTCTCTAATTGAATTGAAAACCCGGGGGAGTCCCTCCCAGCAGGGGTGTCCATCCTCCCAGGAGGCATGCCTCCTCATGAAGACCCGTGACATCATCATCTGACTTGAGTGGAAGCAAAGGGGGGTCTGCAAAATACAGTATACAGCCTCCTGCGCTTGTATCTGTATCAGGGCTTCAGGCTCAGCTTGGCTATAAGCCGTTATCAGTCAGCCTGAACTGATGAGACATTGAGGGTGTACATGCCCCCCTCCCTCCCCCCCTTCTTTTACCCGACGGGGACGTAAGACTGTGGTTAGGGATTATACACACGCCTGAACTGATGAACATTTCAGAGTTACACTGCCCCCTTTTTGTTACCAGACAGGAGACTGATGACTTGGTATATGCAGTTATACACACACCTGAAAAGATGAACATGTTTTTGGGGTGTACACTGCCCCCCCCCCCCCCTTTTGTTTCCAAAGGGACTGTATGACTGTTGGGATATGCAGTTTTTCACACACCTGAACTTGAGAAAAAGTGAGGATGTACCCCTGCCTCCTCCCTCCTCCCCTCTGTTACCAGACAGGAATTGAGACTGTGGTATCTCTTTATACCACAGCCTGAACTGATAGCTTTGAGGATTACCCCCTGCCCCCATTCCCCCGTTTGCCAACAGGAAACGTTTACTGTGTTTATGCAGTTATACTCACAGCCGAACTGATGAACTTTGGGGGGTTTACACTGCCCCCCTTCCCTCTCCCCTTTCTGTTTTCCAGACGGAGACTGTATGACTGTGGGGTTGAATTTTTCACACAGCCTGAACTGAAGGACATGTGTGATGTACACTCCCCCTCCCTCATCCCCTTCTGTTACCAGACATGAGACGTATGACTGGGGAATCATTATCCACAGCCTGAATGATGGGGACATTTGGGAGTGTACCTGTCCTCCCTTCTGTTTTCCAAGGGGCACAGACTGTTGCTGTTGGAATCATTAAATTTTACAGCCCGAACTAAGAAAATGTGAGGAGTGACACGGCCCCCCCCCCCTTTTTCCCCCTGTTACCAAAACAGGAGATGATGACTGTGGGAATCGTTATACACACACCTAACTGATAACGTGAGGGGTGTACACGCCCCCTCTTTCCCCCTGTTACCGACATAACTGATACTGGGAATTCAGTTTTAACACACAGCCCCGAAATGAGGAAAAATTTTAAATGTCACGCCCTCCCTTTTGTTTCCAAAACAACTGTAATGAATGTGGTAAAAATGGCAGTTTTCTCACAGCCTGAACTGATGGACATTGGGGATTCACTGCCCCCCCCCCTTCCCTCTGTTACCAGACAGGAGACTGTAACTGTGGGATAAGAGTTAACAGTCAGCGAACGAGGAACATTGGAGGACACTGCCCCCCCCTCATCCCCTTTTTTTCCAACATGAGACGTAACTGTGGTAATTTCGTTAACACCAGCCGAACGATGAGACATTTGGGGGTTACACGCCCCCCCTTCTTACCAACAGCAGACGTATGACGTGGTATAGCGTTATACTCCCCCGAACTGGAAAAACAGTAGGAGTTAACGCCCCCCTTCCCCTCTTTTCCAGACAGGGAAAAATGTATTCTGTGTATTGCAGTTTTACACACAGCCAACCCGGAACAGTGAGGATGTACACTGCCCCCTCTTTCCCCTCGTTCCAACAGAGACGTATGACTTGGGAATGCATATAACCCCCAACCTAACGATGGCATGTAGGAGTGTACCGCCCCCTCTTTCCCCTTGTTACCGACATGAGACTGTTGACTGTGGTATATCAGTTAAACACAGCCTGAAAGATGAGACATGTTTTGGGGGTGTACACTGCCCCCCCCTCACCCCTTCGTTTCCCGACAGAGCTGAAGATGGGTAATTTAGTTATACACACAGCCTAACGATGAGACATTTTTGGGGAGTGTAACCTGCCCCCCTCTGTTTCCAACACAACGTTATATGCATTTTTTACTCACACCGAACTTGAGCATGTGAGGAGTGACATGCCCCCCTTCCCCCTTTCCCGACAGGGGACTGTTGACTGGATAGCGTTTTAAAACCCGTCAGCCCGAACGAGAACATTGAGGGGTGAAAACTCCCCCCCCCACCCCTTCTGTTTACCAACAGGAGACTTATGACTGTGGGTATGCATTAAACACACACCTAACTGATGAGACAGTGCGATGACACCCCCCCCCCCCTATCCCCTTCTGTTTCCAGACAGAACTGAAAGACTGTGTAAATTTCAGTTTTAAAAACACAGCCTGAAAATGTAGAATTGGGGGTTAAAACGTCCTCCCTTCGTTTCCCGACAGCAGATGATACGTGGTTATGCAGTTAACTCACAGCCTGAACTGATGGAAAAAATGGAGGTGTACACTCCCCCCCCCCTTTTCCCTCTGTTACCAACGGGGAAAGTATACTGTGGGTTTGCATTTTACACACAGCCTGAACATTTAAAATGTGAGATGTACACGCCCCCCTCTTTCCCCCTTTTTACCAGACATGAGACTGATACTGTGGTATAGCAGTTATACCCAAAAACCTGAACTATGGACAGTCGGGGGTTTTCACTCCCTCCCTTTCTGTTCCAGAAAGCAGACTGTATACGGGATATGCAGTTAACTCACAGCCTGAACTATGAGACATTGTTTTAAGTGTTCATGCCCCCCCCCCCTTCCCCTCTTTACCAGACGGGGACTGTACTGGGTATATCAGTTAAACAGTCAGCTTTAACTGATAGACTGTGAGGGGGGGGTACACTGCCCCCCCCCTTTACCCCTTCTGTTACCAACAGAGACTAGACTGGTAATGCAGTTATACACACAGCCTAACTAAGAACTTTTTGGGGGTGACACTGCCCCCCTTCTGTTACCAACGCAACTTATGACGTGGGAATCATTAACTCACAGCCTGAACTGATGAGTACATGATGAAGGAGTGACAACTGCCGCCCCCCCCCCCCATCCCCAACTGATTACCAGACAGGAACTTGTATACTGAGGTATAAAGCATTTAAACCAGTCACCAGAACAGATGAGACAATTTATGCGTTTACAATGCCCCCAATCCCACATCCCCATTTTTACCATACAATATACTGTATACTGTGGTATATGCAGTTTAATACAGTCAGCCTGAACTGATTAGCACATGTGAGGAGTGTACACAGCCCCCCCCCCACCCTCCCTTATGTTTACCAGACCGGAGACAGTTAAATTGAGGTAATACAAACTTGCCTCCCCCCTCCTCCTCTCCCCCAGGAGACCTATAATGACTGTTTATAAGAGGGGATCTGTCGACCTAAACAGCCAGTAAATGCCCAGATTAATCACCCTTGAGCTGGAGATTAGTATAGATGCCAGCAGACATTGGTTTCACCATCGATTTTAACAGGTCAGACTAATGTTAGAGAAAGCACTACAGAGAGTCGGCAGCCCAATCACAGCGCAGGTGGAGTGGCCTGTGGGCATTACCTGTCAGGGGGCATATCCCAACAGCTGAAAGAAATGTCAGCCACCCAATCGACGGTGCAGGGGCTTGTCTGTTGGAGGCGGGAAACGTACCAGTTGGGGCGTGTCCTGACTAGGCAGCAGCAGAAGCAGAATACAGAAATTACAGCGAAAGCTTATATTCTCTTAAGCAAGTGACAGAGGAAATTGCAACCCAAATTACAAAATTGCTTATATTTTACTGTCCCACATAATCTGAAGACATGAACTTTGGTAGGAAACTACCCATTTAAGTTGTAGAAATTGGGAGATGGAAATTTAAAGTTGGATTTTTGGGACAAATTGGTTGTACTTCTTTGGATATGCCTCTACATAATAAGCAATCGTGGAGACAATGTTGTAAGGTATTGGTGTAGCTTAAGTGTGATAATGTTATAATCTTTGTTATTATAAAACGTTCTTCCTATCATTGAATTGATTAATTATGCCGTTTGATAATGTAAAGGTTGATGTTTCTTTTCCTTGACCCAGCAGTTTGGTCGTCTTATTTGAAGCATTTACAATTTATTATAACTGTATTATTCTGTACTGAAATTAGTTGGTAGTTCCATAGTTGATATGTGCAACATATTCTCTGCTGGGTCATAAGAATTATTTCTACAAACAGTATAACCTGTAAGTAATGGTCAAAGAAGAACACTACTTCAAATGATTAAAAAGTATTAATGAAAACCTGTCCACGGCTGTAGATGTCTCACCAGGAAGGAAGGTCCGAACTGATGATTCCAGAGGATGAATCTGAGAGCATCTCATGGTAGAGAATGGGCCACAATGTAGACAGCGCTGTAAATACTGTACACAAATCTGAAATTGACCGTGTCAAAGAAAAGAAGTGAAATGGACTCGAGCGTCTCGTTACCAGAGCAAGGTTTGAGGGTTTTATTGTTTTTTTGTTTTATTTATTTTTATTGGTAGGAATCGCCACTTATATTAATCATCGCTGGATAAGCAGAACAAAAAGTCAGTTCGCATATTGTCTGAAGAGTTCATGCCACTTTGTGAAGTAATTGGGGTTACATTGTACATAGAATTCCCTGAGGCCTGGGGATGCCCCCTTATGTGGATTACAAAGGCTAAGTGCCATATAAAGAGCCTGGGTGAGGCTGTAATCGTAAAGTGTGAATAAACTCAAAAACTCATATCAACTATAGGAGAAGGATCCAGACCTTTTCTGCTTCCATGTCAAACAAATCTTTTAGTAGAGAACACGTAATATATATAAAATCCACATCACCGTTGATGATCACAACTTTAGTCGATGATTTTTTAATCTTTATTGTCAAATCTTTATTAGTAAACACAATTACAGGGACCGCGTGTAACAGAAACTCCACACAACCTTACCGCTGCAGTGATTAGGTCTTTAGATCTATGTGTCTTCCTCTCTTGCTGCATTCATCATTGCACACAAGGATTCCCACCCAATTCCCACCAAAGTGTCCCCCTCAGTAACTAGTGGACCACGGCCCAATGCTGAGTAGATTTCTCATTAAGAACCATCCGGTAAACGTGTGGAAAATGTAAGCGGGGGGGGGGGTACTCGTGTAAAGTACTGGGATCCATGTCGCCGTGCTGACGCTGGAGATGAGAAGATTCCCAATAGCATTTATAAAATAATACATACTGATCATAAGGGTAAATAGCACCATGTTCCCCTAACCTCATTGAGAGAATTTAAAGGATTTAAATAGGAGATGGTTTAGGAAAAAGACCAAAATCAATATATTTCAAAAGTTAGTCTATGTCAAAATTATATACTGACCATCAAAACTATGGACTAAAACATAACTTTCAATATGTTCAATAAAAAAATAAGTATCAAAGTATTCAAAACAATATGTATAAGGGACTGAACTCAAATTACAAGTAATCACCAGTATTTGATATCTGATGAAAAAGGTGAATCCACTACGTCACAATGTGGAATAACCACAAGTGAACTGCTCAACGTGATTCCCTGCAAAATGAATGGGGGGCTAAGAAGGTATAGTGGTGGGGCACAGATAAAAAACCCACAACAAACGGTGTAGGGGTGTAGTCCTACACTCCCCATAATGACACCAGTGTGGCCTAAAGAAATAGAGATGGGCTAATCGATTTCTAAACAAAGTGGGAATGCGTTTATGAATTATCAGTGAAAACCTTCAGTTCTGCCACAAGGCCGAAGTAATAAGTGTGGTGAATCACGTGAACTAATTGTCTTTTATTTGTAAAAAGGCCGCAAGCACAATGGCGTGTCCATGGGCAGAGAACTCTGGAGGAGGAAATGGAACAACCTCAATGACATTGCATATACATAAGCCGACTCAGATACCGGCGGATTCCGTGTTGACATCACGCACTAAAATATCGTACCCATCTTAATTTCCACACACGACTCACTGTGACTCCTTCAAAAAGCACTGGCTTCTGCTGGCACTATATTGCACTCTAAATAAAACAACATCGTTATTTTCATCTACTGGAGAGAAAGACCTTCACAGAGTATTGTGTCCAAATCCACACTTGTTACTCAACCAGCGATATTTATTTTGTTTTTAGTTGTGTGTGGGGTAAGTCTACATCAGAAGACCAGGGTGGGTGTACTTCTGCCCCCATACAACGCCTTAATCCATCTGGTTTTAAAGAAGTTTGTATTTTTCATACCCCAGCTTCATTTTAAACCTCTTCAAGTGGTTAATTTGGAGCTAAAATGTAATCATGGTAACAGTAATGTATATATGACCACATAAGCCTAAATTACATATGTTTGTTCTGTATAGTATTTCATACCAAGGCTTAAAGTGGGTTGTCTCACTATGAAGGATGGACGTCCAGTTTACCTAAGTTTTCAATTTTGTGAATTCAGGGGCGTATTTACCGTTTCCACTAGCCTGCAGTAATAACCAGGACAGTAGATATAGTCAACGCATACTGGCAGCCTATCAAGGTGAAAGATCAAACAGGTCTGTACTATAGCGCCGGAGTAGCTGATGCAACCCATACAAGAGGGGTATATCTCAGAATAAGGTAGGTGACAATGTTAATAAAGCCCATTTTACATCAGTGACTATGAGTTTGTCAAACGATCTTTAGCAATGGAAAAAGCATGACCCCTGTAGTGAAACAACCCCATTAATTGTTAACTCTCGGATTAGTTTGTATGTAATTTTGAGTAAAATACAGGGTGTTAGTATTTATTACCTCCATATACGTGTCGCGGAGAATTTAATCTCATTCATTCTGTATGTATGGTATTTTTTTAACCAAGTGGTTAATTTAACCCTCTTGTTTGTGGTGGAATATTGAGTGAATACAGGGTTTAGTAGATTCCTGTCCCACAGATAACACTGCTGAAAATCCACAACTTCATAACCGTGGGGGTACTTTAATCTGTGGCAAGATTATAATTTATTCACTTAATTTAGAGAAATCTGTGTCAAATTCCAGTGTTGTGTATTTCAGCCCCTACATACAACTCAAATCCAGCCTACACAAGTCTCTTAGGATATTGCTATCTGGTGGCAAAGAGTACATTTTTTGCGAATTATTGTGTGTGAGATTTCAGTTAAATGCTGAGCCAACGAAAGAGCCCCCCCAAAAAGAGTGGAGAGAAGTGTCGTGCATTTAATTTTGCATTGACCGTCAATAATCATAATATGCCATTCCTTGTGATCCTCAAGTCCACTTTCAAATGGTCAAAAATCCACAATTTGCAAAGAGCCAAAGAGTTTGAACCAAAAAATAATAAATGGAATTCTTACCTGTGTAGGTATTTTTATATCCAATCCTAGTTTATGGCTAACATTTTTTTTTTATAAATTTTTCCCCACCAAATCCCCTGACAATCTCCTGAAATTCAAACAAAGGACCATGTCATATGCTGGGTCCTTACGGCTTCTCCGAGAAACACACTTGGATTGTTGAATGTCCTATTTTTATTATTTCCTGTGACATATGTATTAAAAGAAGGGGAAAACCAAGCAAATGTGGCAACATCGATAGAGTGTGGAGGGTGGAAAACAGCATTATAAAATCACATGGTGGTCCATCAGAGAGAGTGGTCTGTTGGCAGCCAAGCATGAGTAGGGCCACACTGTAGCCACTGACAGATTGTGAAGGTGGCAGCAGCAGATTTAGTCCACAGATTGCACAAGTACACAGTGTATGAAGGTGGCGGCAGCAACAGCCAGCAATCAGGCCTGGGAGAGGTCACAATAACATGACTTTATGAGGTGAGGCAGGCAGCTAGGGTGAGCATAATTATGAGGTGGCGCAACACACAGTCATGCCAGAGAAGTGACAATTAGACATAGCCAGAGATGACATGCAGCAGATATGAGAGTACCTATAGTGGGTGAGGTGCAGCAGCTCAGGAAAGGCTACATAATATCCCCGTGAATATTGAGGAGGTGGGTGACAAACCAGTCCCAGGAAAAGAAGGTGGGGTGGGTTGAATGAAGAAGTGCTGCCGCATAATTGTGTGGCATCAGGCGGGTGGCAGCATCAGAATAGTATCTGATGCAGGTTAGCCAAAAGTAATCGCAAGGAACCAGTGTTCTTCTCTAGTGCTGCTAGCTGGTGGGAACCGTAAATCACTAGTTGTTTGAAGTGAAATATGCTCATCAATCTAACTCCAGACTCATGGGCTGCTGCAGAGAGGATCTGTGTGTACAGGGCTCCAAACCCCCAACCACAACAGCAGCCGTGGGCAGTGTTACATGAGCTGCTGAGGAAACCACAGTGTCATTCCCTGCTAGAGGAAGGACGATGGCGCAGAGAGCAGCGGCCAACTGACTACATAGTTGATTTCTCTATAGTACTTAGTGAGTTTTTGTCCCTCGCGACTTATGCAGATGAAAAAATCCCCCATTTTGTTGGACCAGGTAACTGGGACAAAGTAGGGTGTGAGCCAGAACGATCATCTCACTTCCAGTATGGTGGACAATACCAGCTAGTCAGCTAGCCAGTCAGAACGCCTCAAGCCATATTGTCCACCATCGCAAGATTGTAGACACAGCGAGTAAATCCCAGCCTTCCATCTCCACAGTAAACAGCCACGTAGAGCATGTTTCATCTGCCGAAGGACAACATCATCTCCACTAAGCCATCCTCCGGCTGCTCCTGCTCCCACTCCTGTAGACCAGAATAAAAAAAATGAATGTACCACTCACTTCGCCATACACAGCTTGTGCTCCAATGTCCTCCTCCTCCTCCTATCAGTATTCATGTCGACACAGGTGTGGCAGTGAGATGTAGGTACCCGTCACTTTGTCTCCATTCCCCTGTATTAGAAAGATTTAGCATCATCCTGTTCCAAGACATGAAGCATTGGAATGACGTAGAATTTAACCCGTAGTCCCTGGCGACCAGGCCAAAAACGTGGTCCCATCCCTCAAAGGGACTGTGCACATTGGCAGGTGTCCCACATAACTGCCAATGACTGATCATAAAAATTACAGCAGTTATTCCCCAGTCCGTTTGGATCATCAGAAATCAATCAATGGTCCTTTCCTCTGGTTCATATCGGATTTCTCCCTATGCTTTGCCCTGCTTGCAGCGATTTCTCCCTATTTTTCCCTGTTCAGTGATTTCTCCCAGTTATTAGTCCCCTTTTACATAGGAAAACTCCTCTGTTTTATTCCTACTATTTCAAAATTTTCTCCTTTATTGTTTAGCTCAAAGAGGGTGTGCTTGGTGGTGTAGTGCATGCACATGACTAAATGACTAAAGTGCATGCAAAGTTTCCTGTCAAGTTCTCTGAATGGTGCATAGTCCAAAACTTGAAAAGGAGCAACTTGGACAGGAGCACGGTCAGCTTCTGCACTTTGGATGGCTGCGACCCATGCGCTGTCTCTTGCATCGTCACGTGTGTACCGAGCTGCTGGCGAGAGTCAGGAGCATCGTGTGACTGGTAGACGATGTGTGGAACGTACAGTGCAGGTTGTCTTCAGCAGAGGTGGTGGAGCCTTGACTTGCCTGAAAAGGTGTCGTGCCACTGGGTGCTGCGCGTTGCTGCGAGCAGGAAGGACGCACAACATCTGAGACACATTTCTCCCAGCCACCGGATGGTGACTCGCTGAGCATATGTTGAAGCAGGGCTGAGGTGCCACGTTTCTCCCTGGCCACACTTAATCCATTCGTGCCCAAGATTCTAACTATACACATTTTCGGGGCACCAACTCCGCTGTCTTTGCAAAAAAAACTGCCACAGCCGCCGAGTAAGGTGTGACTTTACCACCAATGCTCCACACGACAGAACTTTACCACCCCCACCCAGGCCGCCCGCTGGACGGGGCCCGTGAGCTCCCCTGTGCCACTACTCTTTCTGTGGGACACAGCGAAGCTGGGTTATTTCTAACATTTGGGCCATTGTGGCTCCCGACTTTGCTTTTCACTGCTGCCGACGCCTGCTGACTCTCGCCGACACACAGACTTGCCTGTCTGCGCACTGCCTGACGTGGCAAGCTGCCAGTCTCTCGATCTCCTTTTTTCAATACAACAGCATTATTGTGACATAGCCATAATACCAAATCACATATCAAGCTTCACAAAGGCATGATATGTATTGGATGCACAAAAATAAACACTAAAATGTCATAAGTCTACGTTATCATAATAATTCTGAATAAGTCCATGGTCCTTACATGATGTACAGAGCAAATTAGTTGTAAAAGGTGTAGGAAAAAAGGGGGGGGGGAATTAAGAGGAAAAAACAAAAAAAAAAGGGGGGGAGGGAAGGAGAGTGAAGGGGAGACGAGCAAAGACAGGAAACATATACATATAAATCCCAGGCGCCAAACCTCCACTCACATATGCATCAACTAAATGTCCAGTATTCCGGAATAGCAGTCAACATCATCCATCCCCTCCACATCCTATAGTATCTATCCAAAGATTGAATTTGGTCCGCCCAGATCTCCTCCATCCTCTGGAGGCAGAAGATCTCTTTAAACCATTCCCCTATAGTAGGAGGTTGGGGAGATCTCCATTTCCTCGGGATGATGGCCTTTGTGGCAACCAGCAGGAAGACAAGTAAGCTTTCCTTAAGATCGCCCATAGATGCAGGGAGGATAAGTAGGAGGAGAACCGAGGGATCATCCTGTAATCTGACACCTGTGATAACCTCAATTAAGTCCACAACTTTGGCCCAGTAGAGGCGAATCTCGTCACATCCCCACCAAATGTGGGTCATTGTACCAGGTGCTAACCCGCATCTCCAGCAAGTGGGTGGGACCTGAGGATAGAAAGAGTGCAAGAGTGTAGGTACCTTATACCACTTTGACAGGACCTTATAATTGAGTTCCTGAATTCTGCTGGAGACAGATGCTTTGTGCGTCAAGACACAAGCTTTAGTCCAATTTTCTGCACTGTAGCTGTGGCCCAGTTTGCTTGATAATTCGGTGGTAATGCACACAAATCCTCCATCAACAGACTATATATTGTTGATATCGAATGACTAGGAGGATGTTGTTGCACACAAAGAAACTCAAACCTGGTTAGCGGTCTAACTAATTCTAATTTCCGGTTGTTAACATTGAAAATGTGTCTGAGTTGCATGTACAGAAGCCAGACGCTGGGAGACCTATTCTGCAGTAGAACATAGTCCTCATACCTTGTAAAGGAAGAGGAGGCAGTAAAGTCTCTGAAGATTGCCGGAATCAACCTCTGAGCATCTCAGTAGAGCAAACAGGGGACATTAATATTTAAGGAAGCATTGCCCTTCAGTGGGGTGAGGGAGCCATTTGGTGCAAAAAGATGATATTTTTGGCTCCTGATTCTAAGTGATGAGGAGGTGAGTTGTGACACCAGGGGCAGCTGAAAAGCCGCTCAC
This sequence comes from Phyllomedusa bahiana, assembly GCA_025379985.1. Taxonomy (NCBI): domain Eukaryota; kingdom Metazoa; phylum Chordata; class Amphibia; order Anura; family Hylidae; genus Phyllomedusa; species Phyllomedusa bahiana. The sequence continues at coordinate 39,795 of JAODAL010011571.1, forward strand.
TTTAGTCTAGGAGGATCCAACCAGGGGATTGATGATAAGGGTATGCCACACATCTCCTCCTCCATCCGTACCCAGCTCTTAGTATTCCTGTGATGGAACCCATCTAATATCCTGCTGGCAGCTGAGACTACATAATACAGTTTTATATCCAGGAGCGCCAACCCTCCCCTCTCCTTTGGCCTATTTAGGATTTCCCTGGCTATCCTAGGATTTTTATTGGACCACACAAATTTTTTAACACTTTTATTAAAATCTTGGAAAAAAGAGTTCGGAAGTCGAAGCGGGATAGTTTGAAATAAATAGAGTAACCGAGGCAGTATGTTCATCTTATATTATCGTAGCGCTAACAAATCTAGCCAACTCCTGGCCAGACTAACAAAATCGCAAAAGTCACGCACACCAATTCTAGCCCTAAGGGATCCGATAACAAATACCTTATGCACTGATCATCAGGGGGTGGAGAAAAGATTTTGTGAATTTTTTGAAGATCTCTACAGAGCGGCACCAGCAGACATGGAACAGATTGATTCATTTTTGAATTCGGTCTCCCTTCCATGCCCGTCAGCAACCCAAAGAAACATGTTAGAGGATCCTATAACAGAGGAGGAGGTAAGAGGGGCCATTGCCTCTTCACCCACGGGGAAATCACCAGGACCAGACGGATTCGGAAACGAATTTTACAAACTGCTCTCCCCGGTGGTGACCCCGGTGCTGACCTCTCTTTATAATCACATTTATCAGGAGCAAGGTGAGATGGATAGATTACTAGAATCTCAAACTATTTTACTACAAAAACCTAACAAAGACCCACAACTGGTCCAAAACTATCGCCCCATAAGCCTGTTGAATTGTGATTATAAACTGCTCACGGAGATTATAGCGAACAGGGTTGAAACCTTTAATAATGCATCCTTCCCAGAGAGGGTTCGTACAGGGACGCCAATCAACGCAAAACATTAGAGCGGCGATTGCAGCCACGATCAAATCTCAGGATCATGGAGTTGATTTGTCAATGCTCCTTAGTCTTGATGCAACTAAAGCTTTTGATACTGTGTCATGGCCATTCCTGTGGACCACATTGCGGAGGAGGGGGTTTGGATCATAATTTCGCGATTTTGTGAGCTACACACAAGAAAACACCTCCACCTCCCTGTTAATTAACGGGAAAATATCAGACCCAATTGATATCTTTAGAGGATCCCGACAGGGCTGCCCACTATCTCCAATATTATTCAATTTGGCACTAGTGTTGAGCGATTGCGTTGGCTATCGAGATTGAGCGATAGTCGATAGTCGGCCGCTATCGATAAGGTTTTTCGATAGTGAGCATCGATTATGAGCGATTACCATTAAAGTCTATGGGAGAGCAACAACACCATCATTATTACACCCAAACAAGCTGGAGAAGCTGAAATAAACATCCACAACAGACAAAACGATACGTGCTACATCATAGGCAACACACTTAGGTTTATAAAAGTCACAGAAAAAAGTCACAGACCAGTCACTATCCCTGTCTTGTACCACAGCCTGACCCTTAAACCTGCATCACCCACAAATTAAAAAGTGCCAGAAGGCAGTATGATTTGAACCATCATGTTACTTGAACTGGACATTGAATATCCCTGTCCTGGAACGCAGCATGAGCCCCAAACCTGCATGACCCCCAGATTTAAAAAGTGCCGCAAAAAGGAGTCTTTCAACCACCATTTTAGTTTCACTGGACATTGACTATAGCTGTCCTGGAACGCAGTATGACCATTAAACCTGTCTGACCCCCAGATTAAAAAGTGCCGGGAAAAGGAGTCTGTTATGTCTGTATCTGTTATGTTTTAGTATAATACACGTGATTTATTTGCACCTTTCAATTCACCTGTGGTGACTATAGAATTGCTGTTTTAAGATTTACGTGGATGCTGCGTCAATGAACAAAGCTGGGTGCGCAAAAGTAAAAAAACACGTATCTGTTATGTTTTTCGTATAATACACGGTTTTTGCACCTTTCAATTCACCTGTGGTGACTATAGAATTGCTGTTTTAAGATTTACGTGGATACTGCGTCAATGAACAATGCTGGGTGTGCAAAAGTCAAAAGACACGTATCTGTTATGTTTTCATATGATACACGGTATTTTTTGCACCTTTCAATTCACCTGTGGGGACTATAGAATTGCTGTTTTAAGATTTACGTGGATGCTGCGTCAATGAACAATGCTGGGTGTGCAAAAGTCAAAAAACACGTATCTGTTATGTTTTCATATGATACACGGTATTTTTTGCACCTTTCAATTCAACTATGGTGAATATAGAATTGCTGTTTTAAGATTTCCGTGGATGCTGCGTCAATGAACAAACCTGGGTGTGCAAAAGTGAAAAAACACGTAACTTATGTTTTGGTATAATAAACAGTATTTTTTGCACCTTTCAATTCACCTGTGGTGAATATAGAATTGCTGTTTTAAGATTTACGTGGATACTGCGTCAATGAACAAATGCTGGTGTGCAAAAGTCAAAAAACACGTATCTGTTATGTTTTCATATGATACACGGTATTTTTTGCACCTTTCAATTCAACTATGGTGAATATAGAATTGCTGTTTTAAGATTTACGTGGATGCTGCGTCAATGAACAAACCTGGGTGTGCAAAAGTCAAAAAAACACGTAACTTTTATGTTTTGGTATAATAAACGGTATTTTTTTGCACCTTTCAATTCACCTGTGGTGAATATAGAATTGCTGTTTTAAGATTTACGTGGATGCTGCGTCAATGAACAATGCTGGTGTGTAAAAGTCAAAAAACACGTAACTGTTATGTTTTCGTATGATACACGGTATTTTTGCACCTTTCAATTCACTGTGGTGAATATAGAATTGCTGTTTTAAGATTTACGTGGATGCTGCGTCAATGAACAATGCAGGTGCGCAAAAGTCAAAAACACGTAACTGTTATGTTTTCGTATGATAACACGGTATTTTTGCAACAAACAACCTGTGCTGACTACAAGATTGCTGGATTGTAATTTAACTGCAAGGTGGATATATCAACAGTCACAGGTGTAATGGGTAAAATTAAAAAGAACACATATCTGAAATGTATACTGATAATAAAAGTGGAGTTTTGCACCTAACAAAGAGACCTGCAGTTACTAGAAATGATGTGTATCCAATATAAGTTCAGGCTGCCCAATATCCAGGAAATATTTCAATAGCAAAGAAAAAAAAGAAATTAACTCAAGCTCAAAGTTTGGTGAATTTTTGTTTTTTTAGTTCTTGCCTGTGTTCCCCCGGGGCCCCCCCCCCCCCTGTGGTGAAACAGGGTATTCTGTTTTAAATTCTTAGCAACTAATAAAATTTAAATTTTAAAAAAAATTGGAAGGGATAAGCTAAAAGTAAGGTTTCCCGTGAAATAGATAATTTCGTGACTTTTTGGGACGGCAGGGGGGATTTCATTCCCCATAGAACCAGAGACCGAGGCAAACAAAGCTTTTTATTTAAAACGAGGTCATGTGATTTTTTCCATCAATTTCGCCCATACCATCCCCGTAAGCGGCCCCACCAACCCGCTTACTGTAACGAGGGCTGGCCGCCAAAAATTCGGGAAGCGGCCCAAAAAAGGGGATTTAATGGGAGCTAAATTTTAAAACCTTAATTACCCATGTTGGAAATTTCGATCCCAAAAAACCTTTCCGATTTTCAACTTTCCTAAAAATCCTCAACACTTTTGGCCTAGACCCCCTGCGTATGGCCTTCACCGGGAAAAAAACCCTCGAGGAAGAAAAAAAATTGGCGGGAACCATTAACAGCCTTGGAAGCCCCTGATTAGTTTAGCGATTTTTATGAAAAGTTAAAATTTGGGAATTTTTTAGGGACGAAAATTTTCCAGATCATGCAAAATAATTTAAAAAATCTTTCATACCCTTTAAATGCGTTTTTTTGGGCCTTCCTGAATTTTGCGGCCACAAACAATTACAGAATAGAGAGGTGAGATTTTGCGATCATGCGGGATTGAGGTTCGATTGCTGGAAAAATACGGGGACCCGTTTTAAAAAACAGCGTTTTTTTTAAATAGGTTTCTCGGGTTTATGGGAAACCTCCTTCGGTGGCCAAAACCCCCAAAAAAATTTGTCTTTTTCACGGAAATTTATTAGCGGGGTCCCTTCCCTTTTAAAATGGTTTTGAAATTTTAAGTAGTTACAGAGAATTTTAACAGAATTACCACAAATTTATGGCTAGCGGGGGGGGGGAGCCGGCAAAGGCCTATCAAAAAAGGAACACAAAAGTTTCACCAAACTTATGTAGACCTTTGGAAAACTTAATTATTAAATTTCTTTGAAAATTTCCGGAAAATTGGGACCAATTAAGGGGATAAAAAAAATTTCTAGAAAGACCCTTTTTAGTAAAAACCCCATTTTTATTACATAAAAAATTTCAAATGTTCATTTTACCCTTACAATGTGTTTTTGTTTAAAAACCACCCGACTAAATTACAAAACAATTTGGTAAAGGTGTTTGTTTGAAAAATCCCACGCAAAAACATCACATTTTAGTGTTTTTTTGACTTTTTGCGAAGCAGGTTATTAAGAATCCACAAAAAAACAGCAATTTTTTCAACGGTGAAGAAGGTGGCAAAAAAAAAAGAAATTATAATTTAAAACTCAGAAGTGTTTTTACTTTTGCGCCCCCAAAAATTTTAAAAATGACGCGCATTACGTAATTTTTTGCAATTCTATATCAAAGGGGAAAAATTTGAAATGCAAAAAAAACAAAATTTTAAAAATAAATTTCGGTTTTTTATTTTGCCCCCACCTTTTCATTCCGCTTTTTTCTTAAAAAAATTTTATAAATTGAATTGAATAAAAAAAATTTAAAAAAACAAAAAAAATTATGTTTTTTTGATTTTGGAAGACTGCATTCGGATCTACTTAAATCTTAAAAAATTTATAATTACCACAAATTTTAAATCAAAAAAAACCCGAAAAAAAAAACAAAATTTACGGTTTTTGATTTCCCCCCTCACTTTCAGACCAATTTAAATTAAAACAGAAATTTCATTTCACCACAGGTTTTGGGGTGAAAAAAATACCTTTTATTTACAAAACATCAGTTCGTGTTTTTTTGCTTTGCGCACCACACGTTCATTACGCAGCATCACTAAATCTTAAAACAGAAATTCTATATTCACCACGGGTGAATTAAAGGTGCAAAAAATACGTTTATTATAAAAAACATAACATTACTTTTTTTTTGACTTTTGCGCACCCAGCACGTTCTTTGACGCAGCATCTACGTAAATCTTAAAACAGCAATCTATATTCACACAGGTGAATTGAAAGGTCAAAAAATACAGTTTATTATAAAAAACTAACATTTACGGTTTTTTGACTTTTGCGCACCCAGCACTGTTCATTGAGCGCACAAACGTAAATTTTAAAAACAGCAATTCATTTTCACCACAGGTGAATTGAAAGGGCAAAAAATACAGTTTATTATACAAAACAAACAGTTACGGGGTTTTTTTGATTTTTGCGCACCCGCACTTTTCTTTTACCAGCATCTACGAAATTTAAAAAGCAATTCTATATTCACCACAGGTGAATTAAAGGTGAAAAAAATACGTTTTTTTAATTAAAAACATAACATTAGGGGTTTTTTTGACTTTTGCGCACCCACACGTTTTTTTTACCGCATCACAAATCTTAAAACACCCAATTCTATATTCACCACAGGTGAATTGAAGGTGAAAAAAATACAGTTTTTTATATAAAAAACATAACTTTTACGTTTTTTTTTTGACTTTTGCGCACCCAGCACTGTTCTTTACGCAGCATCTACGAAAAATTTTAAAACAGCAATTCTATATTCACCACAGGTGAATTGAAAGGTGCAAAAAATCCCGTTTATTATATCAAAACTAACAGTTACGTGTTTTTTGACTTTTGCCACCCATCACTGTTATTGACGCAGCATCTACGTAAATCTTAAAAAAAATTTCTAATTCACCACGGGTGAATAAAAGGGTGCAAAAAATACAGTTTATTATTAAAAACATAACATTTCGTGTTTTTTGACTTTTGCGCACCCGCATTTTCTTGACGCAGCATCTAGTAAATCTTTAAAACAGCAATTCTATTTTCACCACAGGTAAAATTAAAAGGGGCAAAAAAAAACAGTTTATTATATCAAAACATAACAATACTGTTTTTTTGGACTTTTGCCCACCAGATTTGTTTATAACACCTTGCATTAAATTTGAATCCAGCAATTTTGTTTTGATTAAGGATTTGAGAATAGCTGTGATTTGCCGTTTTTTAATAAGAGACTTTCAAACTATTCCATCCCTTCTAAAATTTTTTATATTTCAACGGGAGCAAAAATCGGTGTTAACGAGCAAAGGGGGGGGTAGCACATGGAGGTAGAGGTAAAAGAGAAGGCTCCCTTCCAGTGCTGGCGACAACACCATGCCACGGACGCAGTTGCAGGACCGCGGGCCCTGTCATCGCGGGGTCGGGGCCCTGTGAATCAAAAGAACATCGTCGCCAATCTGTCCTTCATGGTTTAATGAAACCTGCATCTAGCAGCCCTTACCTCCTCGTCCTCGCACAGCCACAAATGTCTCATCAGCACATCAGCATCTGTCCAACAGAAGCGCCCAAATGTCAACCGTGACCCACCACTGGGGGATAATCCATTTTCTAAAGACCTCTTTAAGACAAAACGGTTGGGGTCAGAAGCATTTTAAAAGATAAAGAGGCCAAAAAGGATGATTTTCCGCTCTGCGCCCAGTTACTGATCCCAAACAGAGAGGTGAAGGAACCCGGCAATCGGCAAAAATCCGTCGGCAACGCCTTGCGTGCCCTTGCTTGTAGCTTGTACCCCTTGTAGCCCGCAGCTTCGGATGCAGAAATCAGGACGACCAAGCCCCTGTTTGATGAGTGATATGACACATTGCGGATCCATCCTGGTCTTTTCCCAGAATTTGCTTGCGAGCGTTTTCATCATGACGAGGAGGAAGACGAGGGGTAGTGTCAAAGGGGTCCCACCAAAAAAAGGGAGGGTGTCGCAGAATCCGCTGAAAATTCCGCCAGCCACGGTCACGCAAACCCCGCTCCCGCTTTTTCGCCGTCAAAAAAGGCCGGGACCTCTCAAGCCGGGCCTTTTTGAGCAAGCCTCTGATCACCCAGGATGTCATATGCCGCCTTTGCCTAAACGCATAAGTAGAGGCAAAACCTTAAGTGGTTAACCACCACCAACATGTCTGTCACATCACAATGCAGATTGAAATGAGGGAAAATTTGGGCCCAAAAAAAGGGCCAACCGACGCCGGGCCTCCAACCACTGTACACCCCCTCTGTCCCGCCTCCTCCCCCCCCCCATAAAGCTTCCTCACTCCCCAGTCTCTCAAGTCTTTATCGGGGATCACCCCCCCGCTTCACCTCCACCGCCCGAGTACCACCACACCCCCAAAAGACCCATCCTACCCCCCCTTCTCCTTCCGCCTTTTTTGACACCTGCACGCCGTACAGTGGCCAGTCTAGCAGCCACCTTCTGCTTTCCCGGTTTGGGAGCAAAGAAACACTTTAAAACCCAAAACCCTCCCAAACCAAAAGCCTGAATGTCGGCATTGCCAGGGTTTTGGGCCTTGGAAATGTTGCCTTTTTGCTGGTGACACAGATGGGTTTCCCCCCCACGTCAAGGCCCTCGCTTTTCCCCCAATACCAATCCGACAGGCATTTTTCTTTGCCAAAAAGCCGTCCCCCGCCCGGGCCCGCCACGGGCATCTAAAATTTCAAGCCGTTTTCTGCATCTTGCCGGGAAAATTTCCCTCTCACCACCGACACATGGACTAGTAAGCACGGCCAAGGGCCGCTATATCTCTTTACACTCACGGGTGAGCTGGGGATTCTCGGGGGGGACGGTGGCTCCAGGCCGGCGCCCTCTTCAAAACCCCAGGGATGGTGCAGGGCCTTTCCCCCCCAAATCCCTGGTGGCATAAAGGCCCAGAACACCAGGGCGGTTGAAATTAATCGCCTTGGAACCGTCCCACACAGGTCAGGGGCTGGGACATCCTAAACAACGAACCGACGCTGGCTGGGTGACAAGAACCTTGTCCAGGCAAGGTGGGGGCGATAACGGGCGAAATCTGCTGGGCCCCCCTTTAAAAATCGGGAGGGTGGGGCACATCCCTTGCCTGGCACATGTCATAAACCCTTTTCGTCCAAAATTTTTTAAAAAGGCTACCCGGTTTTGGACTGCCTGCTGAAAAGGCCAGGTCTGATTCGCACTTCCGCCTTCCACCCTGCTTCACCCCCCTGGCTTTTGCAACGTCAGCTCGGCCTCCCCCCCAACCGTTCATTGTTACGTGGGAAAACCTGGAATTCCACCCTCCACATCTCCAGCGATTGTGGGAGCAGCAATGCCATTTTGCAGTACGAAGTGAACTGGCCTGACAACAGCGGTACGGACCTCGGGTTTGAACCACCAGAGTGGAGGCAGGTGAAAGAGCATTTTCACCATCCTTTCCCGTTTTGAAGAAGCCACCAAAAGGGTCATGCGGACAATGCCCTTTTTCACATGACATTGTGTGATTTAGTTTTTGGAACGATCGTTGACACCTAAACAACAGGTCCCGCCACGATGGAGGAGGAGACGGGCACAGATGCGACACGGACCCCCTTTTTCTCCCCCTCAAATCCACAAGCCCGACAGTTTCACAAATTTCATCAGTCTCATTAGGGATGTTCGGGGGCCAAACTAGTGCAAGGTGGGGCATCAGTCTCAGGGTGCATCATCCAGGCAAGTCAGGGGGTGTGTTGAAAACGTGCCGGGGGCAGCGGAGGAGGAGGAAGGAGGGGGTATTCCAGAACCGTTTACCGACGCCCCGCCTTGAAAGGGGGGTTGGCGCGAATTTGAGGCGGAGGAGGAAGATAGGGGAAGAAACATTTTTTCAGTGCCCCTCGACCCAGAGCTTGGGAAATCAAGGGTCCATCCTCACATGAGTGCTTTGGGTGCTCCATTTTTCCCCCAACATGACCTCGGGGATTAAGGGGCCCTCAAAATGAACAACAGTTACGGGGGGCCACCCTCCTGGATCCCCGGGACAAAACAAAAAACCACTTTCCTTTCCCCCCCCCCAAATGGAAAAAAATGCAGGAAATGGGAGACCTTTTTCTGATTGATCAACTGGAGACATCTGTTGCGTCTGTTCACGTTTTCCCAAATGTCCGGTGGGAAAAACATCACGACGGCAGCTAAGTGCAAATAGGCGTTCGGCAGCAGCAGGCAAGGTGCAGAACCAAAGGGTGACCTCTGGGGAATCTTTGTTTACCACCTCACCGACGCAGAAGCGGCACCCTAACACCAGAGATCAGCTAAGATCATGGTGCACGACTACGCGTCTCAACCCGATGTTTTTTTCATGTGTTCCGGACCCAATAGACTTCTGGGTATCCAAAATGGACGAAAGCCCAGCTTGGCTCGCCACGCCCTAGAGGGGTTGTCCTGCCCAGCCCAGCCAAACTGGCGACCTTCAGCACAGCTGGAGGAGTCATTACAGACAAACGCTCCGGCTTTCCACAATAATGTGGGTCTTTGACTTTCACAAATGAATCAGGGATGGATCTCGATAATTTCCCCAAATTTCCGAGGGCACCGATTATTCCATCTACTTCACATTCCCTTTTTTAAAAAAGAAAGGTCCTCTTAAAACTTTTTTTTTTAAAATATCATTTCTTACGCAATTTTTATTTTCTTTTTTCCAACAGTTCATTTTTTCTGGTTTTTTGGGGAGAACTGTAAAAGACAGCAAGGTTCATGACAACACCGTATTCCATTTACTCACTTTATCTTAAAAGTTTTTCGCATTTCAATGGTTTTTTAGGGCATTTTCTGTAAGTACAGCAATAATCTGGTCCTTTGGAAAAGAAATGTGACTTCTAATGGCATTTCTCCCCACAATTTTTAAATATGGCTGAAAGCTATTTAAATTTTTTTGGGGGCTTTGCGTAGATACAGCTATAATAATGGGCCTTTTGGAACAGAAAAGTGGGTTCTAATGGGAAAATTTCTCCCTCCAATTTTTTAAAATGGGTGAAATCATTTTTATAATTTTTTGGGGCAGCTGCTTTTAAAGCAGCAAACTACAGGCCTATTAAAAAAAAATTTTGTTTTTTAACAACATTTGTTCTTCACAATTTTACCAAAGTGGCTCAAGGGCTGCTTTGAATTTTTTGGGGCATTTTGCTGTAACATGCAGCAACTACAGGGCCTATTCTAAAAAATTTTTTTTCTAACAGACATTTTTTCTCACAATTTTCAAGAGAGGTTCAAGGTGAGGTGCGTCAAAACAGGAATAGGTAGGACACTGTTTTTGACACATATTGCAAAATGACTTGTTTTTGCAAGATCTTTAACATAGCTATCAATCCCCGTTGAGACAACCCCTTTAATACAATGAAAAAAAAGAAAACAAAGACTGGGGGGATTCCATCCATTTTTAAAAATGTGTTTTCTAGAATTAAATAAATAAAAAAAAATTCATGTACAAAATACTGTTTAAAAAAATTCCTCGAATTACAAGGGAGGTCGGAAAAAAATTTCCAGATTTATTATCAAAAGGGCATGATATGGAGCACGACAGAGAAAAAAGTACAGAGACCATTTCCTCCCCCACGTTGTTTAAAAAGAGAAAAAGAAGCCAAGATAAAGGGGACCTGGGGTTTAAAAGGAGCGTTAACCACCATATTTCCAAGTGAAGCTCAAATTTGGGCCACACCATACGGGGGGCAACGCACCCAGGGATTGACTGTGTACAGAGGGAAGGCTGGGTTTCCACACTTTCCCCTTCCCACCTGCTTCAGCACGACAGTTTTGTTGCTGCGTCATCAGGGCATTTTAACCTGCGTGTTAATAATGACGGACGCCAGCCTGGGCTTCACCGCACCCACGTAACTCCGGGCCCTGGGGCATGGTCCCAGGGCAGGTATACAATTTTTCCAGTTCAACTAAAATGGTGTTTAAAAACTCCTTTTTTTCCCCACTTTTTAAAATTTGGGGTTCATCAGTTTGGGGCTCAGCTTGGCCCAGGACAGGTATATCAAAGTCCTTTTTAACTAAAATGGGGGTTGAAAAACTCCTTTTTTTCCCGGGACTTTTTTAAAGTGGGGGTCTGCAGGTTTTGGGGGCCCTGCTGTGGCCCAACAGGGATAGTCAAGTCCAGTGAAACAAAAAGTGGGTTTAAAACCCTTTTTCCGGGACTTTTTAAATGTGGGGTAAATGCAGGTTTTGGCTCATGCTGGGGGCCCAGGAAAAAGGGGATGTCAAGTCCAAGAAACTAAAAAGGGTTTTGAAACTCCTTTTTCCGGCACTTTTAAATGTGGGGGTCTGCAGGTTTTTGGGGGTATGCTGGGCCCCGACAGGATATCAAAGCCATAAAATAAAATGGTTTGAAAGACTCCTTTTTTCCCACTTTTAAATGTGGGGGCTGCAGGTTTTTGGGCTCATCTGTGGGCCCCGGACAGGTTTTAGTCAATGCCGTGAAACTAAAATGGTGGTTTAAAGACTCCTTTTTCCCGGGCCTTTTTTAAAAGGGGGTCATGCGGGTTTGGGGCTCAGCTGTGGCCCGGACAGAAATTTTTCAAAGCCTGAAACAAATGGGGGTTGAAAGACTTTTCCTTTTTTTCCGCACTTTTTAAATGTGGGGGTCATGCGGGTTTGGGGCTCATGCGGGTGGCCCAGGACGGGTTATAGTCAAGGGGGTTCCAGTGAAACAAAAATTGGTGATTGAAAGACTCCTTTTGGGGCATTTTTTAAAAAATCTGGGGGCCCTGCATTTTTGGGGCTCATGCTGCTTCCGGGACGGATATTAAATGTCCAGTTAAAGAAAAACATGATGGTTCAAATCATACTCCCTTTCCCCTGGCACTTTTTAATTTGTGGGTGAGGGAAATTTTTAAAGGGGTCACCCTTTGAAAACAAGACAGGGAAAAGAAAAATTGGCTGTAAACCTTTTTTTCTTTTGATTTTTATAACCTAAGTGTGTTTGCCTAAATGAAAGCACGTACCATTTGACTTTTTGTGGTTTTTTTTAATTTTCCCATTTTTCCCCCCGCCTTTTTTTGGGGGTGTAAAAAAAATTGAAGGTGTTTGTTCCTTTTCCCATAAATTTTAAAGGGTCACCCGGCGCATAATCGATCCACTATCAAAAAACCCTTATCGAAACGGGACTATCGACTATCGATTCATCCGATACCCCCAACCAATCGCTCAACACTACTCCTAAAACCCTTCGCGAACCGCTTGAAAACGCTACCCACGAGGTTTTAACAAACCTGCAAGAAGGGGGTGATTTTGGGGTTAAACCAAAATCAACTCAGAAAAAACTTCTCCCCCCCCAAATGCTATTAAAGGGCCCATCGAGCCCCCACCTGGTCTTTACAAATCCCTTTAAAAGGGTGAAAAACCGCGATCCATTTTTTTGGGAAAATCAACCTCACTAGGTCTCCCCCCGGCTTTTAAAAAAAACCATAACATCACCTCCAAATTTTCACTTCCCTGGGAAAGGAGACTAAGGGCCCCTGGAAAAAAAACCCCCTTTAAACCATATTTAGGCAGGGGAAACCAAACTTAAGCCCGGGGTTTTTTCCAAGATTGCTATACACCCCTGCATTTCACTCCCCTAAATATTTGAGGGGGAAAATTTTAAGGGAAATACACACGTATATGGGGGTTTTTGGGTGGGGAAAGGGGAAAGGGGGGGACCACAAATTTCCCCACGGGAAATTTAAAGGGCAAAAAACAGACATCAAAAACGGGGGAAAAAAGACGCCTAACGAAAGGGGCATAGGGGGGCGGCGGCGCCCCTTTCGGAACGGGGATAGATTGGATACTGGGTAGATCGGGGGTTTACAGACCCCCCCTTTGGGACCATTCTTTTTTGGGGGATTCTCTCACTGGTAAATTTATTCCAGACCAATCCCAAACCTTAAATCCGGTTTCCTATTAGGGCAAATTTCCACGTTTTTTTCCCCACAGGGAAGGCTTTGGCAACATTGAGAGCCAAACTGAGATTTACATCCCCAATTTTTTCTCTTTTTGATTTACCTCTTGGAAAATCCAGATTTTCAGGCGGGATCCCCCCCAGGGAAAATTTTTTAATCGGGGGAGTAGGGGGGGAAATTTAACCTCACATACCACATGATAAAAACGAAAAAAAGGGAAGAATTTATCTCTAGAAGAGCCCCCGGGAAAAAAATTTTTCCGGGCTGGGAAATTTTTCCTTTTCCCATACCTTTTGTCCCCCCCCTACTATGCCTGAAAAGTTTTCTCGGGGTCCCGTCGGAAGAAGGGAAACCCAGCTCTCGGGTGATGTTTCAACAAAAACATTTCCCCTTTGGGGGAATTAACCCCCCGGCTATATAAGCAAACCCATATGCAATTGGACTTCTCCAAGAACCCCCCAATGGCAATTAAAGAAAAGGGAGGGGGGCACCCCCCGCCTAGACCCCGGCTCCCTTAAAAAAGGCCCCTCAAAAATAGTAGAAAGTTTTTTTCCCCCCAGCAGATACTGGGAAATGAACCCTCCAAATATACCAAAGAGCATACATTAAACCCCCCAAAAGGGGGTACAAAAAAAGGGTTTAAAAAAGACAACCTTTTTTGCTTTCTTTGTAGAGGGGCCAAAAAAGGGGGGACCAATTCCATTGTTTTTTGGGGCGTCCGGGTTCAAAAAAAAAACCAACCTTTTGGGGGCAAAAAACAAACTATGTTAAAAACTTTTCCCAAACCCCACAAACTTGTCCCCCGAACCCCCCGCGGCGATTTTTTGGTCAAAAAACACACAAGAAAACTCCCCTGTTTCACCAGGGTGTAGGGGAAACTTCTCCCCTTTGTCGCAAACAGCCCGGAGTGAAGAAAAATCTTGCAAAAAATGGATTCATAAAAACCACCCCCTTAAAAATATTTTTTAAAAAAAAATCGAATTAAAGAAAATGGGGCTGGGGGAGAGGCAACCTTTAAAAAAAAAACCCGGGGTTTAAAATTTTTTCTTGATCTGGGAAAGCTTTATCCTTTGCTGCCAATCGTAAACAAAAAAGCTAAAAAGAAATTTGGGTTTTTTCTTAACCTCATGGGATCAAAATAGAGTCTTGGAGGGGGATCCAAACCCAAAACTTGATCCTATTCGGGGCAGGAGAGGGGAACCCCCTACTTTTGGGGCGGCTGCCCCGCTACTCCCCATCGACCCGCCTAACCCCTTTTGGGGACTGAAGACCAGATTTGGTTTATATGTTAAATTTATGTGGTCTATGCAAAAGGGAAAACGGGACCAACAAACCAAAGGGTTTTCTTGCACACATTTTACCGAGTCCTAATAGTACTCAAAAAGGGGTAATATCTGCAGAGGCTGCATCCCAAAAATGCAAGAAGATTTAAGTAAAACTGGGGCTAAACCCCAAAGGGAAAGAACCAGTTGCTTTTTCCCCTTTTATTCCCTTTAAATTTATTAATTTTGGGGGGAGGAGGGGCCGAGGGGGTAAAGGGGGTTATAAATAGAAAATGGGGATTTCCTTAGGGCCTTTTTGGGGGGATCAAAACACAAAATAACAAAGAAAAGATTCTTTATCTGACAAACTGATAATTGGGGTTAAAAAATTAAAAAAAAAAATTCTTACCTGTAATCGGGATGATTTTTCCCTTGTTTTTTTAACATGGAAAAAACTCAATTTAAAAAAGATTGAAAAAAAAAAAGAAAAGAACCCAGTAAAGGCTCCGAGAGCTCACTCTAATACTTTATAAAATTAGGCTGTGAACCCCTCTGGGCCAGGGCTTTTCCCCATTGGCAAACTGGCAATCGCCTGGTGTAGCTCCTCCTCTGAGAACGAAGATTCCAGTTCTTGGAGTCTTTCATGGGGAACACTCTTGGGAGAAAACCTTTCCACATATTCCCTCAATACAGACGGGTCCCCACGCTGCCGCGGGATGTCATATAGTTTACTATAGAAGCTAAAGAAAACAGCTCGGATATTGGAGGTTTTAAATGTGTGGAAAACCCCCCCCAGTTTGATTTGAGGGGAAGTATAACGAACTTTTCCTGTCCCAAAGGGCCCCCACTAACAGCCTTAAATTGGGGTTTTTTGCTCCACAGTAATTGAGCAAGCACAAATTTGCTTGTATCTAGCCGATTTCTTATCAAGGAGTAACTGGATTTTTTGCCTAACTTGCAGCAGATCACAAGTCAGTTTTCCGGGCCCGAGAGGATTTTTTGTTCGCTCTCCCCAAAAGGCCCAAATTTTTGGGCCCAAAAAGGAGACAAGTTTTTGGCCCCCCCCCGCCCCCTTCTTAAGTCTTTTGGCAAACCCTGCTTAAAAAGGGGGGCCCACGTGCCAACCCCTTAAGAGACTCCCATTTGTACTGACTAGGGGTCGGATCATTTTCGTGATCCTTGAAAACGTTTTTAAGTGTTTGCGAAAGATCTGCAGCACATACCGAATCATTTAGGAGAGATTCATTAAAGGGGTTGTCTCGCTACAAAGAATAGCTTTCAAATTGTAGGGAACACAAAATAAAGACATTTTGCAAATATATTGCTTTGTTCCTCTGTTTTCCCTAAGGAGATACAAGTGAATTTATGACCTCCCTGGCTATTTCAGTTCCCTCAGTAACTGACCTGTAAACAATTCTCCCCCTGCTGTTTGTTCAATGAGATAACAGTGAGTGAAGTCATCACACAGGTGGCAGTGTCTGTGCTCAGCAATGTCTGTACTGCTGAGCAGTAAAAAGCTTAATTTATGTAAAATAAACAGAACTGTAATTAGGGCTTTTGTTTTGAGAATCAGATAAAGCCTTCTGAGAGCAGTTTGAAAAGCTCCTCAGCTAATCTGAGCTAATTAGCAACTGGCAGCATGGAGCACAGAGCTGTATGCAAATGAGTCAGTCTGAACCAGGAAGTGACAGAGTATTTCATTCATGCATTCTGTGAAACTGTGTAGGGAGACAACTCCTTTAAGTCTCCACAAGAACGTTTTTCCTAGTCTGAGTCGGTAGAGACAACTCGCAGTGTACTGGGGCGTGGTCCAATAACAGGATGTTGCCTATGCTTGCTCCCTCAATCAGGGGTAGTAGGGGATGCTGTAAGAAAATATAATCTATACAAGAGTAGCTCTTATGAGGGTGTGAGTAGAAGGAGTAATCTCTCCTGTTGGGATTCAGAAGTCGCCATACGTCACACCGTTGTAGTTGATGTAAGAGTCTACGTATTTTGTTTAATTTATTAAATGGAATAAAAGAGTGTCCTGTTGCGGTATCTACTTCTGGTTGCAATGCGAGATTAAAGTCTCCACAGAGAATAATCCTTCCCTGGGCAAACATTGTTAGTTCATCAAGGGTGGCAGTGAAAAAGGAAAGCTGACCACTATTTGGGTCATATACATTGGCAATAGTGTATGTTAACCACCCAATTTCGCACCTAACGAAAATATAGCATGCTTTCTCATCCCTCTTAATGTCTAAAAGTTAGACCAGTAAGAACACCGCTATTTCCTTGGTCTTGTTGGTGGGATAGCTACTGTGACACCATATATATTACTAAAAGAATCCAGTTGCCCTTCAAGAAGGTGTGTCTCCTGTAGGCAAAGGATTTGCACTTTTTGCTTGTGCATAGAGTAGATGATCTGGGTCCTTTTCTCAGGATTATTGAACCCCTTAACATTAAGGGAGGATATTTTGAGCGTCACCATCGCAAGGGTTTTAAACTACTATGTCTCCGGTGCTTAGAAATAGGGTCCTACCCCAAGCCGAGTCTGAGATTGCCAAAAGCACTCCAGTAACACCATAAATGTACAAAACACAACAAGAACCCACCTATATCTTGAACTATAGGTAAGCAAAACATTCTAGGAATCACAACACCCTTTGCTGCACTAAGCGGGCACATGGTGCTTGCTGTCTTCACCTATTGGGGTAAATCAGAACCACCTAGCAGAACCAGAGAGATTTCTGATAAGGCCTTGAGGCACAGGTACTGAGACAGCGTCAGGACCAGCTCCCGGACCTAGAAATAATTCTCAGCTTGACCCAATTTCTAAACAGAACCAGTGCACAAATACAAACACAGTTACAGCTAAGTGAGCACATTATCATTTTCTAACACAGGTTTCTGATACGCATTCAGTATGAGGACCCTTAGTGGAACATCTAGAAAGACATGGATCCCCTGTTAGGAACAGAAAACCGCAACATAGGAGGATCTAATGCAGCTGTAAGCATACACTTAAGCAAGACAGGGGAAAACAGTCCCGCATCCCTTACGGTATGTGTTCAACCCACGAAAACTCATTTAGTGGCATAAGCCAATCGTCTTTTAACGACAGAGTCCACCCTTTCCAACCTAGACACCAACCTCTGATTTTTCTGGGGGCGATAACCCCTGGGGGAATGAAAGACCCGAGGCGGTCTCGTTTTACTTGAACCGGTGACCGCCTAACTACTCGAGGTCGTTTAAACTAGTGTTTCCCAAACAGGCAAAGTCACCAGTGGCAGTTTCAAGGCCATGGTGAAGCTCGGCAAGTCAGCTGGCGAGCGGAAGGTGACAACTCCCTCTTCCGTTCTTACCTGTAAAGAAAAAGGGTAGCCTCATCGAGCTGCTAACAAAGGTCTAGTAGCTGCCCGAAGGCGCAGAGTGCGGCGGGAAAGGCCTGGGAATAGAGCAAGCTTGGAGCCCTCAAACATGATTGTCACGTACGCGCTCACCAGCACGTGACCGGGGACACTGTAATGGGGTTAGATTTATCTCTACTTGAGCACACCTCTCACTCAGGTAGCTAATCAAGCATAAATCATACCGCAAGACAGTCGCAGTCCACTCCAAAATACACGCTGCCACCACCTTCCTGCAACGACCAAAAAAAGGGCTCAGCCGGAAGGAGTCTGAGTCCTAACAGATTTCCAAAAACACGTAAAAAATGCTCACAGGTCAACTCACTACTCTCTCAGTAGTTACCAAATAAAAAAAAAAAAACAATCCTTCAAGGAAATTGGGTTCATGCAACAACAAGAGTTAAATTACTGATACCTTTAATTTAAAAAATGATTTCAGTGCTTACATAGACAAAAATATGATAATAATAACAATGACACACATACAATACAGTTATTAAAATAAAGGGAGAAAAAATGGAAAGAATTCACACTTACAAGATGTTTCAGCTTCCAAGTCCCGGGGTAAGGAGAATAAAAAGGGACACAACTCAATTCCTCAGAATAGACCCCACAGCTATGACACAGACTAAAGGGTGGCCTGGTGTTTTTATACCCATCCAGGCTTTCTTCTCCTCCTCATAACTCCGTACTCTCTTATTGGCTTGAATTATGAAAAGGAGGTGGGTATACAGAATTGTCTGAGGAGGGTTATGGTATTTTAGTTCCACAAGGGGGGCACTCACGGACTGCTTCTCTGGGCAGACAAAGGAAATATATTTTCCCTTTCTGGCGGGAAAATTTGTTTATTGGAAAGGTGGTAAAACTGAGCTTATCAGATCTGCTGCAGCAGGATACAGGAAACACCGGATACCAGATACCGGTCATAAATACCTTTCCTTAGCAATCAAAGACACTGGGATGGGGGGTTTGTCGGACAAATGGCCAGAAACTCCTCTCTCAGGAAAATGGGGGAAGGGGGATTTCACCATCTGAGACCTGGCTTGAAGGAAAATATGCAATTTCAGAAAAAGTATTGTGAAGAGACGAGCATACATTGAATTTTCAATGTTTTTACATAACAATGATATTTGGTGCATTTTGCGCTTTCCTCATTAGGTCTTCCTTTATGGCGTAGTAGTATATTCTACATATTACGTCCCTGGTCTTAGTGGTATCTTGGCTCGGGGGACACAGTGCTCTGTGGGCTCGATCCAGTTCTATGTGCTCGTTCTCCTCCCTGCCAAAGATGGAGTTGAAGATCTTTGTAAGGGATTGAGGAAGATCCTGTGTTTTGACAGACACGGGTAGGCCTCGCACGCTAACATTGTTCCTTCGGTTCCTGTTCTCTAAGTCATCTAAGTCTTCAACTGGCACATAGTGCTAAGATTGCTGCTTCTTAAAGGAGGTCTGCAGCTCAGCAACTGTGGCCTGAACCAAAGCCTGGAAGGTCTCCAGATTCTGCACCCTCTGTTGTCTAGCTGAAATGTCCTCTTTTACAGTATTCAGGTCATGTTGCCAAGCACTCTTGAGATCTTGTGCCAGATCCATCAGGTCAGCTTTAGTTGGTAAGAGCAGTAGAAGCGCCTGCAACTCAGGATGCCCCTGCAGAGCCCGCATAGCTTGATCCGTGGTATTGAGACGGGGAGATGCAGCCGTTTCCCTCGGGGCAAAATTATCATGGGCAGAACTACTCGCCCAACCCCCCAGTAAGGTGAAGAGGTATTAGCACCCAGCGACGACCAGTCCTCATCAAGCAGGTATGGATCAGCTGCAGCAGGATTTGATGTGGGCACTGGATCTGCGTCAGTTAGGGGGGATCCCCCAGTACTAGTAGAAAGTCCTGGCAGGCCTGCATCAGGAATGGACCCAAAGGGCATGTTGGGGGTCCTTATTTTCGACCTAGGTTGCAGTGGCAGATCAGTCACACTCTGGGGGGAGGTATATGAGTCCTGAAAGGGGGCCACCATCCCCCTAACCTGCCCCACTCCTCTGCAGCTCCTCTATGAGCCAGGCCACCAGACTTATGGCCAGCTAGCTGCTGCTCATTCCACATATCAGGGAACTGGGCAGTCATAAGTCCCTTCAGGGAAGTGTTCACCAGCCTCTTACTGGTTAGCACCGGGCTCTCCCTACACTCACCGGTGCTCCGATCCTGGCTCTGTGTGGATGGCAGTGCGCGCTCCTCAACCTCCTCCTCCGACCCAACTTGCTCTCCGACGCTCTCCGGCTCAGGTATCAGGAGATGACAGTCTTCCTGCCTCCTCAGATGTGCCACTTCTCTCGGCTCAGATCACAGGTCTCGGCTTCTGCTGCTTCTCTGCTGTGAGGCGTTGCACGTGGGAGCAGATTCACTCACTGACTGAAGGCCCGCAATGGGGCAAAGAAAATAGATATGCGGGCATCTGGTACCTGGAGGGTTCCTGCACCCTTGGGATCTTCTTGGCCTTTCTGGGGCTCATTGTGCCCTAATAGTGGCTCAAAGGTCCGGTGGCATAGGACTGCCCGATTTTGAGATCACGTTGAAAGTCGTGGGCAGCTTAAACATCTTTTGATCAAAATATATGAACCGAGAGTCTCAAAGTTTTTCATGTATGATAGATAGCATAAATGCTTCTTTAGGGATTTCCACGTAGTGTATTGCCCTTTTTGCAGTAATGTGCCGCTGGCGGCGGTCTGTGTGTGTACATGTATAATTACATGTGTGCCGCAGCCCTGCCAGTGGCACCCAGGTTTGCACACGTTTTTTCAGAAATGTTTTTGTGTGCAGAAACATACGTTATACTTGGTGTACATTGATTTTAACCTATATGGGAAGGAAGGGGTGCTTCCATTTTGGGTTTCTGTCCCCGCCCACTCTCACAGGCTGTCATAAGAAGGGCAGCTTGCAGGTTGGGTGCTTTTTATTTTTTCTCTCTGAATAATGGAGGTCGGTTGACCCAGCGAGAGGCCTGATTGGCTCGATTGAGAGGTAAAGATAGCATAGGACTGCCCGATTTTGAGATCACGTTGAAAGTCGTGGGCAGCTTAAACATCTTTTGATCAAAATATGTGAACCGAGAGTCTCAAAGTTTTTACATATGCACCGACTCTTTACCGAGATTATCAGATGTCATTTGGGAGAAAGTGTATGACCTAGTGTGTGGTCAACACATGGCACCTAGATGACACTGGAGGCTCTGGCCTCATGGGGTGACCCCTGCTGTGACGTCCCCTTACTGTGCTGCCACCTGTGCCTGCTCCAGGAACCTACTATTGCGTTCTTTGTTACACCATGTGATCAGGCACACTCACAACCCTCACAGTTTTAAGTGCGCTTTGAAAACTCATCTTCTTAGACAAGCCTACCAAGATCCCCAATTGTTAACCCCCCAAATTCTGTCACACATTCGTCACTTCCTGCACTTTGGCACCCACAGGCACTTATATGTATATAGATGTATGGTTGGGATGGCAGGTTCATCCACTTTTTTATGTATACTACCCCATATTTATGTAACATGGCTGGACAATTGTAAACCAAGCACTTGTCACCCTTTATTTCACCCATACACCCTAATAGATTGTAAGCTCTTATGAGCAGGACCCTCACACCTCGTGTCTGATTTGTACGCAGCTTTTTATAATGTAATATCTGGTATTTCTGTGCTTATACCCTCTATATTGTAAAGTGCTGTGGAATATGTTGGCGCTATATAAATAAAGATTAATATTATTATAGTAGGATCTTGGCCCTCAGCTCGGTTCTTTCCAGCTGACGCTGACATTACCTTGTCAGGCTGCGTTCTCACTTCAGCTATTTGGTCAATTTTGCCCCTGTAACTGCCCAGAGAAGTGAAGTGTGAAGCGATTCTAGTACCGGCGCCTGTCATCTGCGTGTCATACTAGAACCCAGCATTGTATGAAGATCAAACCACGCTCCTTATGGATATTTGAGCATGGTACAATGTTCTACAACACCCTACAGACTCTCTGCAGCCAGGACATAGTTGTTTTTTAAAGTGATTCACTACAAATAAATTTGTGTCGAAAAAAACTTTGCAGGAAAATTCAGCGAACTCGGCGAATCGAATTTTTAAGAAATTCGCCCATCTCTACTAAAGATGTAAAACTATGAAACCAAATGATACAAGCACAAGGCCATCTTAAATACACTCACCGTGCCTCTTCAGCTTCCTCGATAGCAGACTGTGCATGCAAAGAACAGAAAACACTGATGAAAAGTATAGATGTCATCAGAGATGCCGGGGCATGTCTCATAATGTACTGCGCATGCGATGCCGGAAGTATTGATGTAACCAAGGACACCAGTGTGTCTTGTAATGTATTGAGCATGCGCTTAAATATCAAGTAATTCTTGGATGCATTGGACTTCCACCCGGGACTGGACTGCTCCAAACCATACTGTGCGAATGTAGAATACTGAGTAACATCAGGGAAAAGTCAGGGGCGTGGCCTGCTGCTGGAGCATGGTGGACGTGTGCTAGAGGAGCTCTGTGACAGTGACAGAAGAAATCGGCACAACTAAACCTCCTACTGCCTAAAACTGTTCTCAATTGATCTCCAAGACCGGAGGAATTCATCCCTGACCAGCTGTGGGGACTTTCGCTGTTTGGGAGCAGTTATCCGCCGCTGAGGAGGCACAACTCGGAGGCCCAGCTGCAGCCACACGGATTCTTCAGCTCATCTCGCACCTATCCAGCTAAGTAACTGGCAGCGATCCCCACACATAACTTTGACTTACCTGCTGCTGGCCCACGGGTGGGTCAGTCCCCTTGGCCTCTCACAGAGACTGCATCCCGGCGACAGGTGCCGAGTGGTGGACACTGCTTATCACTCCTCCCCTGGGTGCGAGCGGGAGCCATTTTAGTAGCGGCTAGCCACGTGGTTCTCCCTCCCTGTCGGTGTAAGAACTGTGCCACTCTCCTCCTCATTGAGAGACATTAAATAACGGCGGCTTTGAGACGATTAGTTGCACAGGCTCACGGGGATTCCCACGGAGGCCTCATCTCCCTTGTGGATTCTGAGCAGCAAAAAGGGCCGACACTCCAGCTCCTGACCTCAAATAGGGGCCATCTTGCCACTCGCTCGCTCCATGTCTCTCTCCCCTGGCGGGCACTGGAGCTACTATTTAACTTAGGACTCCCATACAACTGCTGTGCCATTTACTAAGGTCACATAAGCCCATACAGGCAAAGATTTTAGTGGCCCCACAGAGATCAGACCCCTGCTCCTTCCTAAGAGCTGCATTCATACAGTCTCAACACTGTGATCCTTCACTGCTGCAGCAAGTCCATTTGGAGGGTGTTACACAGGGGAGGTGGAGGGCTCCTCCTAACAGCATACAAGTTGACTCAGCTTTAACAGGCCTGGCAAAGCTGTCTGTAACTTGATACTACCGAAATCACTACTCTGCAGTGGGATCCCTCATCTCCTACTCAGCCTGCTAGAGGGTTGCCATAACAACAGCTTGCATACAGCAACTTACACACAGATCTTCATTCCCCTTTGAGGACAAGACTTACACCTGATCTTGATCTATACACTCCTCAGAGGCGCGCAAAGTGGTTACTGTTAAACCCCTTTTCAGTCAGCAAACACCAAGTCGTGGAAACAAAAGTGAGGGGGGAAAAAAAATACAAACAACATATATATATATATATCTAACTTCAGAATAACACCGTCCACCCACTCAACCAGGGGTTTCTCATCCTTCCTCTTTGTAAAATGGGAGGCACATCCAAAAAAAACCAGCCTAAGAAACCGGCTAAGCTCACTGAATTTTTTCAGCAACACCCACCGCAACCCGGTCCCTTCAGAGGTGCTCTAAGTCTTCCTCCCTCATCCCCTACCCCATCTCATGCTGAATCTGTCGACTCGGAGCGACAAGAGGGTACTGGACGGATTAACCCTACAGAAGACACTCTGCGTCAGCTGTTCTCCTCCTTCCGAGAACACCTTCAAAACGATTTTAAGCAAATGATGAGTGATTTTCGGGCAGACATCCAGTCGCTGATCTCCAGAACTGATCATATTGAAACAAAGATGGGTGAATTTGCCACATCGCATAATCTTCTCATTGATTCCCACTCTGCTCTTGAAGATGAGGTCCGCAAACTGTCCTACAAAGTTCTGGACTTGGAGGATAGATCCCGCAGATCCAATATCCGCATACGAGGCATTCCTGAATCCATCACCTCTGAAATGCTGATGCCCTTTTTACAAGATCTCATTGCCATAGCACTCCCAGAAGCCACTACCCTGGACCTCACGGTGGATAGGATACATAGGCTACCTAAACCTAAGCACATATCACCTTCGCTTCCACGTGATGTGATAGCTAAAATCCACTTCTTTCGCACAAAGGACAATCTCCTCAGGGCTCTTCGTAGAGGAGTCTCCCTGCCAGACAGGTTCAAGGACCTATCTATATTTCCGGATCTCTCAGCGGGCACAATGCTCCGTCGCAAAGAATTTGCCCCATTCACTAAAGTCCTCCGCGATAACAACATACCCTACCACTGGGGGTTTCCGGTCAAGCTAATAATTTCTAAGGAGAACACCACGGCTGTCTGCACCACCCCTAGCATGGTTCGAGATGCTCTGCAAGCATGGGGTCTTCTTGTATCTACTCCAGCTAACACTCCTCAGCGTAAAAGACGGGACAGACCAAACCTTATTTCTCCGCTCTGGTCAGAAAAGCTCACTAGAAGACGTCAGGCTCCGGAAGACTGAGCTATTCTAGGCTAAGTAACTTTTACTAATCTACTGTCACTAAGAGCTTCATTTGGAGTTGGCTGACAAAGTTATCTCTCAGCCTCACTTCCTCTGCAGTTTCCATTCACGAGACTCTCCCCCGATGTCTGTGTTTCCAATTCTTTGGGAACAACTTTCAGTTTCTAAAGTTTTTTTAATTTACCTGTTCAATTTACTTTCTGTTTACTTTGGCCCATCTCGGGTAGTTGCCATGATTGTACTGTTCATCTTTTATTGCACAAGGTACTCTATACTCTCACTGTTAGTATTGTACTCAATCCTACTACTAGGTTTGATTAATAGTCACAATGGGGATTAAATTCCTATCATTCAATGTTAACGGCCTCAATTCCCCCTTCAAGAGGTCCCTTTTCTGGAGGGAAATGACACGCTCTCACGCTGATGTCCTCTGTGTGCAGGAGACACACCTAAAAGCGGGTGATTCGCACAGATTAAATCATAAACGGTTCCCTACCTCGTTCTTTTCCTGTTTAGAAACCAAAAAAGCTGGAGTTACCATATTAGTTAAAGACACTGTGGCATTCTCATTATTGAATTGTGTAACTGATCCTAAAGGGAGATACATCATTTTACAATGTACCTTAGATTCTGTCCAGTTCACTATTGTAAACATATATGCTCCCAACCGAAATCAGATCCCCTTCATCTCTAAAGTTATTACTAAGGCCAAGGAAACAGCTATAGGTCAGTTGATTATCTGTGGTGACTTCAACGTAGTAATTGATAATGAAGTTGATCGCTCTGGGAGGGCGGTTACCAAATCCCCAGATTTGAAGACACTTATACAGGAGGAGGACCTTCATGATCCTTGGAGATACTCCCATCCAACAGAAATAGATTACTCATATTTTTCTCATGCAAAATCATCATATTCCAGATTAGATTATTTTCTTGTTGACAAATCATCCCTACTAAATATAGATTCTACTGACATAGGCCTTGCGACTTGGTCAGACCATGCCCCAGTTTCGCTTACGCTTAGAAATAAGATCACCCCTCCTCCCTTTTCTCCCTGGAAACTTAATAATTTTCTTCTGAAAATGCCACATATAGTGTCTGAATTGACTACAGCTCTGAAAGACTTTTTTGACTTTAACATAGGCTCTGTTGCGAACCCACAAACACTCTGGTGTGCGCACAAGGCTTTCCTGAGAGGAGTCTGTATTAGAGCTGCGGCGAGGGAACGGCGTAAGAGAGAGAAAGAACTTAATGATTTGTTAGAGAGGATCAAATCCATAGATGCACAACTTAAAATATCACCCACCACACAGCTGAAACATAAACTAATAGATCTGAAAAATCAACTGAGGGTAATATCACTGAAAAAATATGAGTCTCATCTGGCAAAATTAAAATGGAATTTTTACCTACAGGGCGACAGACCGGGTAAAATTCTGGCCCGCAGAGTTAAAAAATTACAGGCTAGATCCAAAACTGCTTTCATCTCCTGCCCTAGGGTTGGTAAAATATATGACCCACAGAAGATTGCAGATGCTTTTGCCAACTACTATAGCTCCCTATATAACCTAAGCCAAGACTCATCAACTCCGTTACCCACTTCGGAGGATATTAACAATTTCCTCAGTCGATCTTCTCTTCCAACCCTGACGCCGTCCCAATTAGACTTTTTAAATGCCCCTATTACAGAGCCAGAAATAAAAAAAATGGTTGCCCAATCTAAATTGAACAAGTCCCCCGGACCCGATGGGTTCACAAACGAATACTACAAACTGTTTATTGACATCCTCGCTCCCCACTTGACGGATACCTTTAACTCCATTGTTTCCTCAGGCTCACCTCTCCCAGAATTTCTCACAGCAACTATAACAACAATCCCGAAACCTGGAAAACCCATGGATATACTTTCCAACTACAGGCCTATTTCCCTCCTTAACAATGATATTAAACTTTTCTCTAAAGTATTGGCATCCCGATTAAACAATATCCTGCCTCATCTTATTCACCCCGACCAAGTCGGATTTGTGAAAGGAAGGCAAACTAGGGACGGCACTAGAAGGATAATAGATATCCTTCATATGGTCTCTAAAAATCGCTCCCCAACAACTTTGCTTTCTCTCGATGGAGAGAAAGCATTTGATAGGATTAACTGGGCATATTTAAAGGCTGTCCTGCTGAAATTTGGTTTCGCAGGCCCTTTTCTCACAGCGATCCTTTCCCTTTACTCCAGTCCCTCTGCCAAAGTATACTCATCAGGTTTTTTCTCAGAGTCATTCCCCATCACAAATGGTACCCGCCAAGGATGCCCCCTCTCGCCGCTAATATATGACCTATGCGCTGAACCTCTGGCTGCACATATTCGAGAGGCACGGGGTATTAAGGGTGTTTCAATTTCCTCAATTGAACATAAAATTAGCCTATACGCGGACGACATCCTGATTATATGTCAAGATCCTGTCGTATCTATCCCAGCACTCCTCGAAATTTTAGATCAATATGCCTTGGTATCCTTCTACAAACTTAACTTGTCCAAATCGGTCATATTGCCTATCCATTGTCCTGCCTCCATGGTTTCCCTGTTGTCGAATTACCAACTTACCTGGTCCTCGTCCTGTATATCATATCTAGGAATCCAAATCTTTCCGGAAGCCATTAAAACAATTGAGGTTAACTTACACAAGGTATCCGCAGATATTTCAGATGAGATCGCACGACTACACCACTTACCCCTATCGTGGTTAGCTAGAATAAATGTTACGAAAATGCTACTTCTCCCAAAATACCTCTACCTGGTACGAACTGTCCCCTTTCTATTCCCCCAAACCACACTAGCTAAACTACAGCACACACTCCTGAAGTTTATTTGGGCAGGTAAAAAACCCAGGATCAATAAGAAGCATTTGTTTCTCCGGACAGAACGAGGTGGTCTATCGGTCCCTGACTTACTCCTCTATAACGTTGCCGCAGTTCTCGAACCGTTAACCATACTATGGAACTCCCCGGAACTTCACCGATGGGCAACATTAGAGTCCTGTTTAGTACCTTACAGTACACTTAAAGATCTTCTGATAGCCTCACTATGGGGCACATCTGTCCCCTCATTTGAGCTCCCCACTCTCAATCATCTTGCCTCAGCTTGGAATAAGTATGTTATTTCCCAGGGCTGGTTATACATTGCAAGAGACAAGTGCGCTATTACCACCCTTCTTGCTGAATCGCCTCATCTCTCACTTTCACTATGGGTCAATAAAGGAATTCACAACATTAGTGACCTCTATAGCAATGGGGACATCAAGTCCTTTGAAGATCTGAAATTGCAATTTGGTTTGCCTAATAATCAATTTTATGTCTATCTTCAGCTAAGGCATTCTTTACAACATTGGGGTAACCACACCGCTCCGCACCCTCCTACGCAGTTTCAAAAGTTTTTGACTCAAAAGAGAGGTTTTGAACGGGGCCTATCTGTAATTTATAATGCCCTACTATCTATGGGAGTGTCCTCCAAAACTGCCTTCGCCATAAAATGGGAGACTGATTTAGGTAAGACATTCTCCTTGGAGGACTGGGAGTCTGCAGCTATTAGACCTAAAAAGTTTTCGAGATGTATCAATCATCTTGAACTGATGAGGAAAATTCAATTACGATGGCATCTCACGCCCTGTAGAATTTCTCACATTTTCCCAAGTCATCCAGACCTCTGCTGGAGAATGTGTGGCTCGCGAGGGTCAATATTGCATATGTGGTGGAGTTGCCCCCCTGTTTACAGATTTTGGGGAGAGGTTGAGGCTTTGTTAGTAGAGCTTCTTCAATTTCCCTTTATGCTTACCCCAGAGTTAGCAGTGTTAGATCTTAACCTCGAGGCTGTTCCACCTGGGCACCACACAGTAGTCTTTCATATACTGATAGCGGCCCGATATGCTGTTGCCCTGGCTTGGAAAAACACAGGCCCCCTAAGCATCTCTGAAGTTATCTCTAGAGTAAACACACAATTCCACGCTGAAACCTGTTTAGTAACCCCCCCTCACCTCATTCATAAACTGAGACTCCGTTGGTCCTTATGGGTCTCCTCTAGATACTTTAGATGATAAGACACTCAAAATTGATAGTAAGTTTGTCCTGTATATTTTATGACAGCTCCTAGCTTGTTTCCCCTCCCCCCCCCATTACAACATTAATAACAAGGTGTCTTTTGTCATTAAGCACTACATGTAGCGTTCTTGATGTTTATAATTAAGAAATTAACTCTGGCTATCCTTTGTGCTGTGCATTTGAAATACTGTACCTTGGCTTACTTATTCGCTGCCTTTTTTGTTGTCTGTTGGTGTTGATCTCATTGTTCAAATTTAAAACTCTGTATAGCTTACAAAACCTTTCAATAAAAATTTATTGTTAAAAAAAAAAAAACATCAGGGAAAAGTCCGCACGTCAATAGAAACAAAAGCGCACGCGTCATTTAATTGTAGATAGGGACTGTGAAGTGCAGGTCATGTATATGCAACGTGTCTACTTGTCCCATTAAAGGTACAGTATATCCATTGGTATAATAAATACAGATATAATATGCATATATACATACACCATTTCTAAAAGGGGAAACAATGCTTATATGTGTAGAAAAATTAACATCTCCAATATGTGGCATGCAATTTACAGTTGAAGTAATGAGGATATACGATAAGGAGATGGTATATACAGGTATATAAAGATATAAAGATAAATATAAAAATATTGAGCCCGACCCAAAAGAAATTTTTATCCAAGATCAGATTTATAGAATAAGTCACCGTAGGCTATTAAAAAAAACAAGTGAAAGTTTAGCGTTCACTTAGGCCCAACGTGTGCACTGTACGCATCTGGTATATGCACTGGGCCTTTTTTTGCAGAAGGCGTCTGTCCCAGTCATCTCCTCTTGTTTTTTTTTACCACCTCCACCACACACAATAACAGCACATTGGTATCTCCATTATGACTCTCATGTACGTGTTTAGCTACTGGGGTGTCCCTATTATGAATCACATCACATATATGTTCCCTGATGCTCCTTATAAATTCTCTCTTAGTCTTGCCAATATACTGAAGGTTACAAATACAAGTACACAGGTAAATCATTCCTTCAGTTTTGCAGTTACCAAACTCCCTGCTAAAGAATAGTTTCCCTGTTGGTGTGCTTGTGAGGGATTTAGTAACTTTCACTCACGTGCACGCTTTACAATTGCCTTACATCTAAAGGTCCCAATTGGTTGGCGATCCAGCCACGTTCAATTGGGTGTATAAGAGGACTAGTGACTATGCACTGTGTTCCCCTAACGATCGCCCCCTCCTAAACGTAAGTTCTGGAGTTTTAGGGAGGAATTTGGCGAGGTCAGGATCAAGCTGCTGGCCGAGGTTCCTGGCTTATGTGAGCATGTGAGCATCAAGTGAGTATCTCTGGGGAAACATTTGCATTGTTACAGGTTTGTTTACCCTAATTGCCTGGTGGTTGCATACTTTGGAGTTTGATGATTTGGGGACTGCTTGTGGTGTTATAAGTTGGCACCTTATACAGCGAACAGAGCACGATCATCTTTTATATATATACATTTTTTATCTTTATTAGAGGATTGTAGCAGATTTCCTCTGACGATCTTTGAGCAGCTTGTTCCCTGAAACACCTGTCGCTTGTATCTAAAGTAGTATTTAGTTTTTCCAAACAGATCTCACAATGTTACTTTGACTATTATAACTGCCCGTAATTCTAGTGATGTTAGTATAATTCAATTTTTCTTTGTATCTCAGGAGATCATTCCTCTCCAGGGACAAAGCAGACCTATGAGTAGTCCCTACAAGTTGTTCAGGATACCCCATTTGGATTAAATGATTTCTTAAATGCCAAGTTTGCGATTCTCTCACAGTCTAATGAACTGGGCCTTTGGTATTCCTTCTTTTGAGGGACTGGGGTGGTGACTTGACCACTTCAGGAGATCATTTGTCGGCGTTGGTTTACGGTAGATGTCACTACGAATGGTCCCATCATATGAGGTCAAGAAAATGTATACAATCACCTCCCACTGCATTTGTAAATTTAAGGCCCAAATCATTATGGTTTAAAGACTTAACAAAATCCAAAAATTGGTGCCAGACCAAAGGACTAGGATGTCATTTTATATTGCCCCAAAAGACAGTCTTTGGGGCCCAGATGACATCCTGGTTCCCAAAGACCACAGTGTCCTCCCACCAGCACAGGGTGAGATTAGCATAGGTTGGGGCGCAGGCGGTTCCCATTGCGGTACCCCTGAGCTGGTGGAAGAACCTGCAGTAAAAATAATATTTTGGTTAATTTTGGGTTAATTAAAATAATTGTGGCTTAGTATAACCCATAACAACTGTATGATGAATTGGTTATTTCTGGGGAATTGGAATCCACATGATTTGAGGAAATAAGATGCTACACCTATCCCCACCTCATGTGGGATTGAGCTGTATAATGCTTCAACATCTATGGAAGCTAGGTTGACTCCTTGGTTTACATGTATATACTCTAGTTTGATCAAAAGGTCACGTGTGTCCTTAATGTAGTATGGTAGGGAATCTACAAAGATGCGTAGAACCCTATTCCGATAGAAATCGGCAATTTGGGTGAATGGTTCAATACCCGAACCAATTGTTCTACCTATTAGAGGATGTAAACCTTTATGGACCTTGGGTAAAGCATAAAAGGTCGGAATCTGGGGGTTCTGCTGTGTTATAAATTCAGATCCAGCCTTAGAGATAATTCTATCATCCACCATCTGTACAATAAGTTCAATGAGGTCTCGATTAAACCTCGTTGAGGGGTCAATAGAATACCGTAAAATTCTCAATCTTTTCAGATGTCTACCACCATTTTTTATATTGTGGATGGTCCAGAACCACCAGATTACCATCTTTATCTGCTGGCTTGATGATGACATTTTTGTCCCTATCCAAAGTAAGAATAACTTTATGATTGTCATTTGTCAGGTTGGGACTACAATCTCCAGAAAAACTATGAAGTTGCTCAAGATCTTTGATCAATAATTAAAAAAAAATGTGATCACTACTTTCCTCCTGGGGTGGGATTTTTTTACTTCTTTCTTTAAGATCTGTAAAAGGGCCAATCCCGGTTCTTTAGAACCTTTAGTGAGTAACTTTGTGAGTAAATGAACCCCGGGAGATACCCAGAGATCTACATTTTTCTTTATCTGCTCTCACAAAGAACTTTCTCCACTCTTATGGGTGAAGAGTGACAAATCCTTTATCTAGTCAAATGAACTTAGCTGTATGGACAAAATGAAGTCCTTGTGTCAATATAGATAGTTCAGATGCTATGAAAATTCTGGTGTTAGGTTTATGATCTGATTTGAGATGGTTGGTCCATGGGAGAACATGATGTCATCTTTTCTCTTAGTTTGTGGGGACCTCCACTCTGTTCTAAAACAGATGGTCTTTGTGAAGAGGATGAAGAGGAGGATTGTCCTTCCTGATTGTGTCTTCCCGGGGCCTGATCTTGGTTTCAGGATATATCCTCAGGGGCAGAACTACTGGAGTAGCAGACATAGCAGCTGCCATGGGGCACGGACGCTTAGGGGGCCTGGGCCCTGGGGCAGTTGCTGACACGTCTACTCCCCCCGGTAGTTCTGCTCCTGCGCCCACCGGCAGTGAAAATAACAGTTCACTGCCGGCGGGGCAGAGCTGCAGGGCCCAGTGTATGCTGCCTCTCAACGCTCGGGCCCTCTGGCCCAAACGTTTAAGGCAGGACTGCCCGGTGGTGGCAGATAGGAGTGCCTCCGGTGCTCCGCTCTGCTACTCTTCCTGCTGGGCACAGGCGTCTGCCCACAGTGCTGACATGGGTGACGCGATGACGTCACATGATTGCGCCACCCGGGCCAAGCACTGAGACTGACCGGGAGCTGAGCTATGAGGGAGCGCGAGACAGGTGAGTAAGTGATTTCTTTTTTTTTTTTTTACATTTATGAAGTCTGCTCTAAGCCCTGCCTGCCTATATATGGCCCTTATGGACCACCCTAAATCCCTGCCTGACTATATATGGCCCTTATAGACCACCCTAAAGCCCTGCCTGACTATATATGGCCCTTATAGATGACCCTAAAGCCCTGCCTGACTACATATGGCCCCTATAGACCACCCTAAAGCCCTTCCTGACTATATGGGGGCCCCTATAGACCACCCTAAAACCCTGCCTGACTATATGGGGGCCCATATAGACCACCCTAAAGCCCTTCCTGCCTATATATGGCCCCTAGAGACCACCCTAAAACCCTTCCTGACAATATATGGCCCCTATAGACCACCCTTAACCCCTGCCTGCCTATATGGGGCCCCCTATAGACCAGTCTAAAGCTTCTCCTGCCTATATATGGCCCTTATAGACACCCTAAAGCCCTACCTGGCTGTATATGGCCCCTACTTTAAGCCCTGCCTGCCTACATATATGGCCCCTATAGACTACCTATTCCCTTTCTGCCTATATGGGGCACTTATAAACTTCCTAAGACCTGCCTGCCTATATGGGGCACCTATAGACTACCTAAGCTCTGCCTGCCTATATGGGGCCCCTATAGATTATACTAAACCCTGCCTGCCTGTATATGGCCCCTATAGCCTATGCTAAGTCCTGCCTGCATATATATATATATATATAGATATCATCTATAGACTACCCTAAGCTCTGCCTGGATAAATATATGGCCCCTATAGACTACCCTAAGCCCTGCCTGTCTACATATATGGCTCCTATAGCTTACCTAAAACTTGCCTATCTGGGGCCCCCTTATAGCCTAAACCCTAATCTAAACCATGCCAGCCTAAGTGGACTCCATATAGCCTAGCTAAAGCCTGTCTGCCTATTTGGGGCCCCCTACAGCCTATTTGCCTACCTAGCTATGTGGGCTCCACCTAAAGTCTAGCTACCTGTGGCCCAACCACAGCCTAACTGTGGCCCACCTACTACCTAGTTAGCTATCTGGGGCCGAAGTACTGCCAATCTACCTATGTTTCTGTAGCCTACCTATCTAACTGAGACCTGCTTAACTACTGCCGCCGGGTCCTCACAGCGCTGAGGACCTGCCGCGGCCCCGTACTGCTGAGCTGGGCAGCGTCGCGATGAAGTGATGACATCGCGAAGCTTCCTTTCCTCAGACGCACGGCCCGTCATAGGCTGTGAGCCCGAGGACCTGCCGGAGGAGCGTCCCGGCGCTGGCGACGTGAGTGCCCCTATATACCTGCCTGTCTGCCTCGGTGCCCCTATATACCCGCCTGCCTCAGTGCCCCTATATGCCTGCCTCAGTGCCCCTATATACCTGCCTTCCTCAGTGCCCCTATATGCCTGCCTGCCTCAGTGCCCCTATATACCTGCCTGCCCCTATATGCCTGCCTCAGTCAGTGCCCATATATACCTGCCTTCCTCAGTGCCCCTATATACCTGCCTGCCTCAGTGCCCCTATATGCCTGCCTGCCTCAGTGCCCCTATATACCTGCCTGCCTCAGTGCCCCCTATATACCTGCCTGCCTCAGTGCCCCTATATACCTGCCTGCCTCAGTGCCCCTATATACCTGCCTGCCTCAGTGCCCCTATATACCTGCCTGCCTCAGTGCCCCTATATGCCTGCCTGCCTCAGTGCCCCTATATGCCTGCCTGTGTCTCCTTATATGCCTGCCTGTGTGTCCTTATATGCCTGCATGTGTGTCCCTATATTTATATATCTGCTTATCTAAGGGCACAGTATCTATATACCTGCCTGATTTGAGGAGACATATATATCTATATACCTGAATGACTGAGAGGGCATAACTATATACCTGCCTACCTTTTGGGGACCTATATATACCTGCCTAATTGAGGGGACATATATACCTAACTGCAGGGACCTATATAGCTTCCTATCTGAGGGGACGTATGTACCTGTCTGACTGAGGGGACTTACATACCTATAAGTAAGGAGTTGCTGGAAATGTGAGCATTCTAAGATATTTGTGTCCAAATCTGTAGGGACAAGTATTGGCCAGGAGCAGTCAGCATGAAGGTGTGAACCGGATGGAGAAGAAAAGGTAAAGTGAACGACTCTGATCAGAAATGATGTCTCCTGTGAGTCACTAAATATAACTGCAGTGTTATATTTTCTATATATCTTATATTTCTGCAGAGCCTGCATACAACTAGTATCTACCACTATCTGGTCCCTGTATGGCGGTGGTATATGTCTGTAGAGCCTGTGTACAGCTGATAGTCACATGTGGGGGTCGCGTTCGGTCAGGGTCTGGCAGGATTATTTGAGCCTTTAGTAGTATTAGTTTTGGGTCTTAGTTTTGTAGGAGTGTTTTGCAGGGGACAGAGTGGTGCAGGGGAGAGAGTTACTGGTGCAGGGGGGGGGGTCGAGAGGGCTTGGCGCAGGGGCGAGAGGAATTGGGGAGGGGGTGGCAATTTTTGGGGGAGCGCGGGGGGCGGCACCATTGGCTGTACTTGCCTAGGGCACCAACATGACTTGTCTCGGCCCTGGATGCAGCTGTATTGGGGGACAAAATGGCCAGGAAGTTGGAGGAATATTTAAACTAGGGACTGGGGCGGAGGGCAACTACAAAGATAGCATGCAAGATAGTGAAGATAGAGAGCTGGGAATTATGAATAATACAGGGGGTGGAGTGAAGGGAAGGGGGGTGTAGCAATAGTTAAAAAGAACAGGGAGAAAAGAATAAAAACTGAAAAATCTTGAAATTGCATGCTGGCCAATGCCAAGAGTCTGACCAACAGAATAAATGAACTATTATTAATTGCTGAAGAAAAATATGACATAGTGGGGATTACAGAGACATGGCTGGACGAGAGCTACGACTGGGCGGTTAATTTACAGGGTTACAGTCTATTTAGAAGAGATCGTAAAGACTGGAAGGGGGAGGTGTATGTCTCTATGTACAATCCTGTCTGAAGCCAACATTGAGGGAAGATAAATGTCACGGTTGGTAGTAGTGGATCCACTGGACCACCGCAAGCGATGGTGTAAGCCACACCAGGGAGCAGAATCTGAGTAGGTCCCTGAATCTAAGTAGGTTTTCACCAGAGCCCGTCGCAAAGCGGGATGGACTTGCTGTGGCGGGATTCTATCAGGTCGCTTCCACTGACGTGACTTGCTTGCGATGGCAGCCAAGGGTGAGCGTGGTACAGAATCGTGAGGCGTAGACGGAGTCGGGGACAGGCAGTATGTCAGGGCAGGCGGCAGAGGTTCGTGGTAGATGGACGGAAGCAAGACGGTAGGGTACACAGGAATCACGGCAAGACAAGGAACGCTTTCTCAGTAGGCTAATAGGGCACTAAAGATCCGGCGCTGGGCACAGGAAGGGGCAGGCTTTAAATAGGGGCAGCGACCGGCAATGGAATTTACCGGTGCGCTGGCCCTTTAAATTTAACAGTATAGCAAGCGCGTCCCTAGAGCAGGGACGCGCCCCGCCCAACATGCGGATCCGCACGCTCGCGCCGCGGGAAACGGATGCGCCCGCGACCCGGAGAGGGGTCGCAGGGGAACCAGTGACAGTACCCCCCCATTAGGCCCCTCCCTCTTTCTGTCTTGGAGGAATTTGCGGACCAGGGAGCGATCCAGAATGTTGTCCTCTGGCTCCCAGGACCTTTCTTCGGGCCCAAACCAATTCCAGTCAATGGGGAAATGTCGCTTCTCCCGATCGTTTTCATGGCCAAGATTTATTTTATGGTGAAGATGTTTGTGGCATCAGCCTCAGGAGTCGGAGGAGCAACTTTCCGGGAGAAACGATTAAGGACAACTGGCTTCAGGAGGGAGACGTGGAAGGAGTTCGGGACCCGCATCGTAGGGGGAAGGCAGAGCTTTTATGCCACCAGATTGATGCGTTTCAGTATCTCGAATGGTCCCAGGAAGCGAGGACCCAGTTTGTAGCCGGGGATCTTGAGACGAATGTATCTCGCCGACAACCATACTTTGTCTCCCAGAGAGAAGATAGGCGGGGGTCTTCTCTTTTTGTCTGCTTGGTTACAGAGACTGGCGTGTCTGATCCCAGATGGCTGTTAAGTCCCGGACCAAGTCTTCCACGGCTGGGACCTCGGAGGACACAGAGAGGGGGAATGGTGGACCTGGATGTCGCCCATAGACAATGAAGAAGGGGGCGGCACCAGCAGACTCGGAGTCTAACGAATTGTATAAGAATTCAGCCCAAGGTAACAGATTGGCCCAGTCGTCCTGATGTGCAGAAAGGAAGTGCCGCAAATAGCAGCCAAGCATCTGGTTAACCCTCTCTACTTGCCCATTGGTCTGAGGGTGATATACCGAAGAAAAATCCAACTTTATTTGTAGCTGGTTACAGAGGGAGCTCCAGAACCTTTCGGGAGGGATGATAGGCCAAGGTGCTGGTTCGTCTCCTACCACGTCAGAGGCACGGGAGTGGGCATCAGGCTTTAATTTTTCTCCGCGGGGTGGAAATTAATCAGAAAATTGAATCGGGAAAAGAATAGGGACCATCGAGCTTGGCGCGGGTTTAGACGCTGAGCCGTCTGGAGAAAGAGGAGGTTCTTGTGGTTGGTGTAAATATTGACCGGGTGTCGAGCCCCCTCTAGGACTAATTTGATGGCCAGTAATTCCCGGTCTCCAATAGCGTAATTTCTCTCTGCAAAGGAAAAGGTTTTGGAGAAAAAACCACACGTGAGGAAAGCCTTTGGGACCCTTTTGAGTAAACACAGCTCCGGCTCCTACTGAGGAGGCATCAACTTCCAAGAAGAAAGGTTTTTCTGTTTCCAGCCGGGTGAATACCGGGGCATAGGCAAACGCAGACTTTAACTTAAGGAAAGCTTCTTCTGCAGCTTTTGGCCATAACCTCGGATTACTACTCTTTTTGGTTAAAGCCCCTATAGGAGACACCAGTGAGGAGAAATGTGGCACAAACTGTCTATAATAATTGGCGAAGCCCAGAAATCTTTGAATGGCTTGGAGGCCCACGGGTCTTGGCCACTTCAGGACAGCAGACAGTTTGGCAGGATCCATCTGCAGGCCCTTGTCTGAAATAATGTAGCCGAGAAATAGGAGGCTTTTCTTGTGGAATAGACATTTTTCGAGCTTGGCATAGAGGCGGTTAGCCCTCAAACGCCGGAGGACCTGTTGTACATGAATTATGTGGGACTCCGGATCGGGGGAGAAAACTAGAATATCTTCCAGATAAACAACGACACAGGTATACAGGAGATCTCGGAATATGTCATTGACAAACTCCTGGAAAACTGCTGGAGTGTTGCAGAGACAAAAGGGCATAACCAGGTACTTGAAGTGCCCATCTCGGGTGTTAAATGCCGTCTTCCATTCGTCCCCCTCACATATGTGAATGAGATTATAAGCTCCCCGCAGATCCAATTTAGAAAATATCCTGGCTCCCTGAAGCCGGTCGAAGAGCTCAGTAATCAAAGGCAGGGGATACCGGTTCTTAATAGTAATCTTGTTGAGCTCTCGGTAGTCGACGCATGGCCGTAGAGAGCCGTCTTTCTTGTCTACGAAGAAGAATCCAGCCCCGGCAGGGGAGGAGGACTTCCGAATAAATCTCTTCTGGAGATTTTCTTTAATGTAGGCAGACATAGCCTGCGTCTCGGGTGCTGACAGCGGGTAGACTCGGCCCCGAGGAGGAGAGGTGCCGGGCAGCAGATCAATCGGGCAGTCGTAAGGGCGCTGCGGAGGTAGAGTCTCCGCCTGCTTCTCGGAGAACACATCTGCAAATTCTTGGTATGAAGCAGTAAGGCCCATCAAAGACGTGGGTGGTATCGAAGAAGCAGGAAGCACCGGGCGGAGTGCCACCAAACAGTGAGACCGACATCCTTGCCCCCAACATAGGACTTTGCCCGTATTCCAGTTGAGCACAGGGGAGTGCGGATGCAGCCATGGAAGACCCAGAAGAACAGACGAGGAGGACCGAGGGAGGACGTAAAACACAAGCTTCTCCTTATGTAGCACCCCTACCTCAAGGAGCAGGGGCTTGATACAGTACAGGATCAGGTCACGGAGGATCTCCCCACTGACAGAGGAGATGACAAGAGGTTTTTCCAGGTGGACCACGGGGAGGTTGTATCTAGACACCAAGGCAGCATCCACAAAGTTTCTAGCCTAAACGGAGTCCAAGAAGGCGGAGACATGGAATTGAACTCCCGGTCCAGATCCGACTAGCACGGGCATGGTCAAACGAGGAGAGGACTTGCTCTCACCTATGGATGCCTGTCCCACATGGCCTAGGTGCGTACGTTTCCTGGACACTGAGGACGAAGTGGGCAGCCCCAGCAGAAATGTTCGGGGCTGGTACAGTAAAGGTATAGGTTTTCTTCACGCTGCCGGTTCAGCTCCTGAGGAGTCAAGTGAGCTCTGCCCACTTGCATGGGTTCCTCCTTAGCAGGCAGAGAGGAAAACTGTGGTGGCCTCTGGAATACAGGAGCTAGGCGGGGAAAACGATGACCCCTGGCAGGTTCGCGTTCCTGACGGAGCTCTTCTCGCCGTTCCGAAAAACGGATATCGATCCGAGTGGCCAAAGAGTTAAGGTCACTCAAGGAAGAAGGCGGATCACGAGTGGATAAGGCCTACTTCATCTGGCTGGAGAGGACTTTCTTGAAGGTGGCGGCTAATGCCGCATCGTTCCATGATAGTTACGAAGCCAGGGTGCGGAACTGTACCGCATAGTCGCCCACCGAGGAGTCTCCTTGGCGTAGATTCAGTAAGGCAGTTTCGGCAGATGAGGCTCGGGCGGGTTCCTCAAACACGCTGCGGAACTCGTCAGGAAAGTGGCGAGGTTGGCCTTGACCGGATCGTCTCTGTCCCAAAGAGGGGTAGCCCGGGCCAGAGCTTTCCAAGAAAGAAGGCTGACCATGAATGCAACCTTCAACCTTTCAGTAGGGAATTGGCTCCCAATTAATTGATGTGGGTGATTAAGCCCCTGCAAGCCTTGGAGTCCCCATCGAACTTAGATGGCATAGACAGACGGAGCCTTGGACCAACAGCCGGTCTGGAAGCCGAAGGTGCAGTGGAAGCTACAGGAGCGGGTTGTTGCTGCTGGGTGGCCAGGCACTGCTGCATCATGGCGGAGAGGTGGCTGAGTTGCTGGGTCTGCTGAGCGATCTGCTGGGATTGCTGCGCCACGATGGTGGTTAGGTCTGCGACGCTAGGCAGAGGCATCTTAGCGGGATCCATGGCCGGATCTTACTGTCATGGTTGGTGGTAGTGGATCCGCTGGACCACCGCAAGCAATGGCGTAAGCCACGCCAGGGAGCAGAATCTAAGTAGGTCCTGGTTTTCAACAGAGCCCGCCACAAAGGGGATGGACTTGCTGCGGCGGGATTCTACCAGGTCGCTTCCATTGATGTGACTTGCTTGCGATGGCAGCCAAGGGTGAGCGTGGTACAGAATCATGAGACGTAGATGTAGTCGGGTACAGGCAGTAGGTTAGGGCAGGCGGCAGTGTTTCGTAGTCGAGGGACAGAAGCAAGGCGGTACGGTACACAGGAATCATGGCAAGAAAAGGAACGCTTTCTCAGTAGGCTAATAGGGCGCTAAAGATCCGGCGCTGGGCACAGGAAGGGGCAGGCTTTAAATAGGGGCAGCGACCGGCAATGGAATTTACCGGTATGCTGGCCCTTTAAATTTAACAGTGTTGGCGCACGCGTGCCCTAGGAGACGGGGACGCGCATTCCGGGAAGCAGAGACACAGTCAGGAGCGTGGCTTTGTAAGTTGGAGCGAGTGCGGGGGCACCCGTGACAATATAGATACAGGTAATGAACATGTGAAATCATTATGCGTAAATATACATGGGGACAATAATATAATACTAATAGGGGTCTGCTATATGCCCCCAAATATAAAAGAACTCAAGAAAGATGTACTTCTCAGACAAATAGATGAGGCGGCTAATCAGAATGAGGTTGTTATTATCGGCGACTTCAACTACCCAGACATATATTGGGAAACTGAAATCTGTAGCTCTCATAAAGGAAAAAGTTTTTTATCCATAGCTAAAGATAATTACCTTTCCCAAATGGTGCAGGAACCAACTAGAGGAAGGGCCCTTCTAGACTTAATATTCACTAATAGACCTGACAGAGTAACAAAGGTTCGGGTTGGGTGGCATCTAGGAAATAGTGACCATAATATAACAAATTTTCATTTATCCTTCAATAGAGTTTTTTGTCAGGGAGCCACACTGAATTTTAGGAAGGATAATTTTATTCTGCTTAGAGAGGCTCTAAACCGTATTGACTGGGACAAGTTGTTTAAAAATGGCAGAACAAATAATAAATGGGATATTTTTAAAAACATCTTAGGCGCCCACTGTGAGAGGTACATACCTTATGGTAAAAAAATAATTAGAAACAGGAAGAACCCAATGTAGATCAACAGGGATGTAAAAGAGGCAATAAATAACAAAAAGAAAGCGTTCCAGCTACTAAAACGTGAGGAGGCAGTGATGAGGCACTAAAAAACTATAAGGAAAAAATAAAATATGTAAAAAAATGATAAAGACAGCAAAGCTGGAAACAAAAAGACGTATTGCCATAGAAAGTAACACTAACCCCAAAATAATTTTTAACTATATAAATAGTGTTGAGCAATTAAATCGAAAAAAGTTGAACTCTTCCAGATTTTCACTAAAATCTTGGTTCCGCAATGAAGAGATTATTTTCCTTACAATCTTATCAATAATTGGCATCGTGGATTCCAATCGTGCCATTTTCAGTGCTACCTGTAATTTTGACGGCTAACCAATCAGTGCAGAGCACAGGGGGGTTGAAGAACGCCAGTGGGGTGTGTGGGGATCTCATTGGCTGCTACAATCACATGACCTCGTTTTATCTATGTCACCGCAATTCCTGCTCGGCAGCATTAGCTTCCACACAGCGAACAGAACGGATAGCTGTCTCTCTGCTTAGCTTTTTTCAAAGCTAATAGAGACTATTTCCCAGTGTTTTTACTACTGAAAAGGATTCTTGATAGATTAGTTAGCTTAGGGTACAGCAAGATTAGACAATTCTAGTTAGTATTAGTTATTTGGAAACAGTTCCAGTGCTCTGAATGGCACAGCTGCAGGGGGGGGGGGGGCAGGTTTGGGGGATGCAGATCCTGCATCAGACATATTTCTCCTCTAAAACCACTGTGAAATATCACCAAATTTTATTTATGCGTTGCCTGCCACCAGCGTCTTAGGCGGGGGTGGGTGGCTAGTGTTGTGGGTTGAACTTCTGCATCATACACAGCTACATTCATCTCTAATAAGAAATCAGTTTTGTATAGAGTTTAATCTATTTGTACTCCTGGTTGTCAGTTTTTGGAAAAGACCACACTTATTCCATATTCTGTAGAAAAAAAATTCTATTTCTATCTGTGATTGTCAGTTGTCTGAAAAGACCGCAGTTCTTAGATAATTTGTAGAAAATTATTATATTTGTACTCCTGTCTGACAGTTGTGGGAAAATATCACATTTATTCCATATTCTGTAGCAAAAACTTCTATTTCTATCCGTGATTGTCAGTTGTCTGAAAAGACCGCAGTGCTAGGATCATTTGTAGTACAATTAGATTTTTTTAATCCTGATGTCATTTGTTGGAAAAGACCACATTTATTCCATATTACGTATAAAAAATTTCTATTTCTACAACTGGTTGTCAGTTGTCAGAAAAGACCACAGTTCTTAGAAAATCTCTAGTAGCCTAATTGTCTTGACTAAGATCTACCACGCATCCAGTTTACTGTTGTGGATGTTAATTCCAGCTTCTCCTCACCTGTTTTGGTGTAAAAATGAACCTGCTGTTCCTCTCCCATAGACTTTAATGGGAATAGGAGATTAATTGCAATCAAAGATCAAAATAGGCAAGATGATTCCCCACTTTAGACCAGCAGATAAAAATATCAAGGCTGATGCTCTCTCGTGCTTCTGATACTGCTGGCCTTGACTCTGCGCCTCAGCTTATCGTCACTTTGGAACATCTGATTTCTGCTAACCCCATTGACCTCCAATGTGTCCCTCTGGGGAAAACTTTTGAACGTCCTACCCTAAGAAAGAGACTTGAGAATCAGAAAATCGATACTTCTTATCTCTTGTCATTACTGGTAGCCTAATCTTATTCAGGATGTCAAATTTTGTGCTATTTGTGCCTGAAGCAAGACTTCTCGTCTCAAACTAGCCATTGTACGGAAACCTTAGCCAATTCCAGAGCGGCCCTGGGGTCATATTGCTATGGACTTCATCACAGACCTGCCACCCTCCTCCAACAATACAGTCATGTAGGTGCTTACTGACCATTTTTCCAATTGGCTGCCTCTTCTTCCAACACAGTTTGCCTACATGCCTTCAGGGACAGCATATTGTCTTGGATCGAAGGGGTCAAATTGGTGTCAAGATTCTATCAAGCCCTTTATTACCATCTTCAAGCTAGGTTGGACTTTTCCTCCAGGACACCGCTCTTACTTGGTTCTCATCCTACCTCTCTGACCGCTCCTTCAGTGTCTCATTTGCAGGTTCTACCTCCTCTCCTCTTCCTCTTGCTGTCGGGGTTCCTCAGGGATCCGTTCTTGGTCCTCTCCTTTTTTCACTCTAAACATCCCCCATTGGACAAACCATCCGCAGATTTGGCTTCCAGTACCATCTCTATGCTGATGACACCCAATTATACACCTCCTCCCGAGACATCACTCCTGCCCTGATACAAAACACCAGTGACTGTCTGTCCGCTGTCTCTGACATCATGTCCTCTCTCCATCTGAAACTAAACCTCACTAAAACCGAACTTCTTGTCTTTCCACCATCTTCTAACCAACCCTACCCTGCTATCTCTGTCTCAGTGTGTGGCACCACCATAAACTCCTAGCAGCAGGCCGCTGTCTTGGGGTAATACTAGATTCTAATCTGTCCTTCACCCCTTATATCCAATCCCTTGCCCGCTCCTGTCATCTGCACCTCAAGAACATCTCCGAAATCTGTACTTTTCTCACTGTGGAAACGACTCAAACCCTCATTGTTGCTCTTATTCACGCTCGTCTTGACTCCTGTAACTCCCTGCTTATCGGTCTCCCCCTCTGAAAACTCTCCCCTCTGCAATCTGTTCTGAATGCAGCAGCCAGGCTCATCTTTCTTTCCAGCCGTTATACTGATGCCTCTACCCTGTGTCAGTCACTGCACTGGTTGCCCATCCAGTACAGAATACAACATAAAACTCACCACTCTCACCCATAAA
Source organism: Phyllomedusa bahiana (assembly GCA_025379985.1). NCBI lineage: Eukaryota > Metazoa > Chordata > Amphibia > Anura > Hylidae > Phyllomedusa > Phyllomedusa bahiana. The sequence continues at coordinate 83,446 of JAODAL010011571.1, forward strand.
GCTCTCCCACAGTGTGTTGCTCCTCCCTACATCTCCTCCTTCATCTCTGTCTACCACCCTACCCATGCTCTCCGCTCTGCTGATGATATCAGACTACATTCCTCAATCATCCGAACCTCCCATGCCCGTCTCCAAGATTTCACACGTGCAGCACCAGTCCTATGGAATATGCTACCGTGGGCGATCAGGCACATTCACAACCCTCACAGTTTTAAAAGGGCCCTGAGAAAACATCTTCTCAGCCTGGCCTACCAAGATCCGTAACTGCTATCACACACACTTGTCACTCCCTACACTAGGGCACTCACAGGCACTTATAGATGTACTGTCAGGGTGGCTGGGTCACCCAATTTTTATGTAAACCACCTCCTATTTATGTAACATGGCTGGACCATAGTAAACTGAGCACTTCTTAACCCTTTGTTCTCACCATACACCATATAGATTTTAAGCTCTCGCGAGCACGTCCTCACACCTCGTGTCTCATTTGTAAGTTCTTTTAAGTGTAATGCTGTATGTACACCCTCTAAATTGTAAAGTGCTGCGGAATATGTTGGCGCTATATAAATAAAAATTATTATTATTATTATGTATCACCCTCAAACTAATATTCAGGTTGAAATGTTGAATTAAATCTTCGGGAACTACTTATGCCACTTTGTCTCTGCCCATCAAGACGACTGGGTCAATCTTCTTGCATGGTGTCACGTCAGAGGAGGTGCAGTGGGCCCTGACTGTACCCAGCCCACTGTCCCTGCCTACTTGGCGTGCTGCGCTAGATGGCAGACCCCAACTGGACGACAAATCCCTATGCTACTAAGTTTCAGGGCCGTCAGGGAAAACCAAGTGTCAAACAGTCCGAGTTCCCGCCAAAGGTGAGGGAACGGATAAGCCTAGAAACGTGAGGCAAATGTATAGTCAGATACAAGCAGGAGTCCAATCACGTTCAGGAGAGCAGTACAGAATCAGAAGCAAAACGCGAAGTCAAGAAAGGGGCCGAATCAGAAGCACAGGAAAACAACACAAAACAGGATAACAGGGAAAAACGCCGGGGAACCCTTTGACAGGCAAGGCCTAGAGGAACTGAGGGGGTTTAAAAGGTCTGCCCGGACCATCGCCCCCGCAGTGATTGGTGCGGCATCCGGCCCTCCGGTTTGTCACTGAAGCTGTCATCCTGGCTCAGGAGCAGCAACTCTCCCCGGGTGTGGTCCGAGGCCCGAATTAACCCCTGCAGGTCGCTGCATTAGACGGGTGGAAGGCTCCCCGGGATGGACGTATCCTGACAGTACCCCCCTTTTAGGAGGGCCACTGGACCCTTACTGGTCCAGTCTCTCTGGGTGAGGTCGTGGAATTCCTTGATAAGGATTCGCATGCATGGATTAGCAGTAACCCACGACCTCTCCTCAGGACCGTAAACCCTTCCAATGCACAAGGTTTGCAGCAACCCTTGTACCTGCGAGAGTTCAATGATTCGAAACCACTTCATACTCCAATTCCCCCTTAACTCTCACAAAGAGGTTCAGCAGGTGGATAACAGAGGAACAAACCTCTTCAGGAGAGACCGGTATAAACATTATGAACCCTAAAACCCCGAGGGTAACTTGAGACAGAGGTCACTGGTTTAAACACTTCCAAATGATATAGGGACCCACAAGCGCGGCGCAAGCTTACCAAGGGGACCTTAAGACGGAGATTCCCGGGGAGACAGCCAAACCTTATCCCCCACCTTAAATCCTCAACACAAAGGCGCCTCTTATCCCCATTTCTCCTTCTGGATGTTCTGGGTGTTCGCCCTTTTCTGAACTTGGGCCCAGACTGTGCACAGATCGCTAACGATGACATCCACACCACTAGGCTCAGAAGTACGCCGGACCCAAAGATGCATGCTAGGATAAGCCGTAATTTTCAGAAAAATGGAGAAAACCCCCAACGAGCTACTACCCTTTGGTTATTAATAGCGAATTCTACCCAAGGAAGTTTTTAAACCCGGGTCCCCTGCTGATCGGGGGAAAAAAAACCCCGGGATTTTTTGCGTAACCGTTTTGATTACCTTCTCCGTCTCCCTTTGGGTCCCAGGGGGGAAGGCGGGAAAGAAAAAGGGGTTGATCCCCAGAGACTTACGAGAGCTCTCCAAAACGGGAAACCCAAAAATTGAACTCCTCTATAAAGAACAATTTTTTCGGGTAGCCCATGCATTTAACAATATGCCCTGATAAAAATTCCCCCATCTTTTGGATAAAAGGTAACCCTTTTAAAAACCCAAATGAAAATCTTACAAAAAACCGATAAACTCCCAAACCCAAAAAACCGTTTTAAACCCTCAGCGGGGGGCCAGATCGTCTTAAAACCATGGAATTGAGTCCCCCGGCCCGTTGGGTATGGGAAAGGGGGCAAATTTCCACAGGGGGGCGAGTTCTAAAAACCCTTTTCCCCGGACACGGGTTGCGCAGGCGTTACATGGGCCCCCCTTTTTCCCCGCGACAAAGAGGGCCCCCAGTAATTTCGGGAAATGGCTCTTAGTGCCAGACACCCCCGGGATGTCCTGATAAAACAGAATCGTGTAATTCTCTTAAAAAACTAAGGCGAAACAAAAGTGGGGACAAAAACTTTAGACTTTGGACAATCAACAGGTCTAAAATCCTGGGGGGTTTAAATTCTAGGGGCTAAGTCGGGTAAAAATGGCTAAAGCCCAACCGTTTCTTTGGGTAAAAAAGACCCGGATCTCCTGAGATAGTGACTGGCACAGAAACTTCTCGACAATGCTCAGTTTTGACATTTTTTAAAACCCCGGGGTCTATGGGAAAAAAACCCCAAAAAAAAAAGGGGGAAAAGTGAAGAACAATCCCCAACTTTGCCTGGCGGGGTTAAACCCTTTTTAGCCTTCTCTAAAAAGGAAAGGGTTCTTTTGGTCATTAAGGGGTGATTTGGTTTTGGGGCCTCCCTCGAAAAAGGTGGCGCCTTTCCCCCCGGGGCCCCAACTTAATCGCCAAAATTTTTTTCCCCTTTCCCCCCCCAACATCAAAATTCCTCTCCGGGGGAGAATTAGGGGAAAAAGAAAGGCACGGGGGAAATTTTAGTCAGAGGCAGTAAAATTCCCGAGATGGGACTGCCCTCCCCCAAAAAACTGGGAGGCATCTACCTCCACAGGGAATTTTTTTGGTTTTGGTTCGGTTTGAATCAAACCCCGGGGGCTCCCGAAAAAACATTGCTTAACCCTTTTCAAAAGCTTCTAAGGCCCCCTTTCCCAAATTTAAACTGATATTTACCCCCTTCTTTTCTTATCAGTTAACGGGCAAACAAAAAAAAAAAAAATTTTTCAAATAAATTTTCTATAATAATTAGCGAAGCTAGGAACCGCTGTAAGGCTTTCAAGGGGAGGAGCGAACCCTTAAAGAATTCCCTGGACCTTCCCAATCCCTAAAGAAATGAATCCCGGGGTCAAATTTATCCCCGGGAAAAGGGACCCCCGAAACCCCCAAAAAAACATTTTTTAAGCTTTACAAAAAAAACATTGGCCTTCAAGATCTGCCCAAAAATTTCGAAATGTTTAAAAGTGTGAAACCCAGTCCTGGAGTAAATTTAAAAAAGTCATCCAATACCCACCCCTACAAAACCCAAAGAGTTCCCCGGGAAAAATCTTTACAAGGTTTTTGGAAGACCGGGAGCATTGCATAACCCCAAAAAGGGATCACCCGGTATTCAAAAAGACCCTCCGGGGGATTTAAAGGGTCTTCAAATTTGTCCCCTCTTTGATTCGAATAAGGTTGTAAGCCCCCCCTCAAGGGCCAGTTTGGGAAAAAAACTTGGGTCCCCGTTTCTGATTAAAAAGATCGGGGAAACAAAGGTAAAAGGGGATTGGGGTTTTTACCTTACCTTTTGATTCACAGGGAGTCAATGCATGGAAGGGGACTACCATCTTTCTTTTTTCACAAAAAAAAACCCCCCCACCCCAAAAAGGGGCAACCCCAAGGGCCCGGGTAAGACCCTTCTGTAACTCTCTGACAGATTTTATATTTTGCCCTTTTGGTTTTTTACCCCCGGGAATAGTTTTTTTGGACAAAACATAGGGCCTGTGCGGGGGTAAAATTCCCGACTTGGGGACTTGGAAAAAAAACCCCCACTAAGTCGCGAATAAAGGCAAAATCTGCTCTATTTCCATTTTTACCAAAAATGACCCCGGGAAAATTTAATTAAATTAAAATGCTTTTCCCCACCTACTAGTTTCCAAAAATTCCCCTCAATCACTGGATTGTGTTTTTAAGCCAGGGGGACCCCAACACCACATCACAGGTAACCCCCCCAATAAACAGGGGAAACCTTCAGAAAGCATAGTTTCCCCCCACATTTTTTTAAGTTTTAAAGGGGTGCAATATTTGGGTCCTGCCCCTTTAAAAAACGGGAGAAACGAAAGCCCCTAACCTGAACCCAATCTTTAAAAGACCCTCCAGGGGAACCCAAATACTTAAAAAATGCTGCTCCACAAAATTTGAAAAGGGGCCCCGAATCCCCAAAAGGGGCCCTCCCAAACCAAAACATGAAAAAAAGAAATCTTAAGGAAGCAAAAAAATTTCTTTGAAAACCATAAAAAAACCGGTTTTGCCTAGGTGACCCTTTCCCTGAGTCCCTAAAGGGGCTGGGTTTTTCCGGGGGGCCTTTCCCCTTGGGGGCCCAAAACACGGGTGAGGTACCCTTCCCCGCCCGCAGTAGTAAAGAGTCCCTAAGGGGGAGGTTTTTTGCTCCCCCGGGGCTGGGCCCGCAGATGAAGGGTCCCAAACCCGGGATAGGGTCCTCCACGGGCATCCCCCGCTTCACTGGGTTTGAGGGCGGGGTGGAACGGGGCAGCGGGGGTGAATGGGGCAAAAGGGGGAAGCAAACTTCCCCGAAATCTCTTTCCCAAACCCCTCTTCCAAACCTTTCCGCTAGCGCCATAGCGTCCCTCCAGCCCTGCCAGGGGGTTGGGGAAAACCACCAACCCGTCCTTTTACAAGGGCCGGGTGCCCAACCTAAGGGGTGGGGAATTTCCCCCTGATGGAACACACCAAAGCCGGAAAAACAAAAAATACTCCCCCTACCCGGGCCTCTTGCCCTGTCCACGAAAGGGGAGCTGAGTCCCCACCCGGCCCCCCTATCCGGGGGCATCAAAAAAACAATCCCAGGGGGGTCAAAAAAACCCCGGGCCAAAAAAGAAAATCGGGCGATCAGGGGAAAAAGGGGAAAAAGCCCCCCTCCTGGGGGGCCCTTGGAGAAGGGATATGAAAATTCCCACCCTCTGTTCTTCATTACCTGAGGTACGTGGTAGGAGCCGAAAAAACAACCGGCATCCTTCCTTGAACGCTTGAAACTTATCGGGTAACTGGATAGGGGGTTCCACAACAGAGGGAAGGGATGCCAGAGAAGTCTGGGCCTGAGGGGCACCCTGGGAGGTCTCCTGCTGCTGGACTCTCAGATCCTGGACCAACTGGGTGAGCCCCTGCATTTGCTCTACCAATGCCGTCATGGGGTTCATGGTGCTGGGAGAGCAGTAACTGTCTGGTCTGTCAAACTGTCACGTCAGAGGATGTGCAGTGGGCCTTAAAAAAATATATAAATAAAAAAATCACTTTCCAAAAATCTAGAACGGCGCTACAGCAGGAATTAGGATCTTGGAATTGCCGGGAAATATAGTAAATCAAATTCTGAAAGCGCTTCTCATTGGTCGGCAGAAACCAGCCAATCAGAATAGGAGCGACAGGGACCCATTATAACCTATGGAGAAATATTGACCAATCAAATTCAACGGCGGGACAGTTCAAAATATAGTAAAAGTGCAGAAAAGAGCTGATTGGTTGAGCTAGCGGGGGCTTGGCTATACCGGCCAATCAGAATAGGAGCGACAGGAACCCATTATATCCTATGGAGAAATATTGACCAATCAAATTCAAAGGCGGAACAGTTCAAAATACAGTAAAAATGCAGAAAAAAGCTGATTGGTTGAGCTAGCGGGGGCTTGGCTATCCCAGCCAATCAGAGCGCGAGCTACTTGTCCCATTGTAGCCTATGGAGAGATCAGGGCACTGAAAACTCAGCTCCGTGCGGCATGGAGAATTAGTAAATAAATCGTTTTAATTAAGTGAAAAACATTCTCTGTAAAAGAGCTAAAACCTTCTATCAACATACATAAATAAAATCACTAAAAACGCGTTGGTCGCCGAGACCGGCGCTACATCGGGAATTGGGATATTCGAAATTGCCGGGAAATACAGTAATTCAAATTCTGTAAGCTCTACTCATTGGTCGGCATAAACCAACCAATCAGAATAGGAGCGACAGTGACCCATTATAAGCTATGGAGAAGTATGGACCAATCAAATTAAAAAGCGGGACAGTTCAAAATACAGTAAAAAAGGCAGAAAAGAGCTGATTGGTTGAGCCCAGGTGGCAGATATGAATCGCTCCTATTCTGATTGGCTGGTTTCTGCCGACCAATGAGAAGCGCTTACAGAATTTGATTTACTGTATTTCCCGGCAATTTCGAATATCCCAATTCCCGATGTAGCGCCGGTCTTGATTTTTGGAAAGTGATTTTATTAATGTATTTTTTTTAGTAGGTTTGAGCTCTTTTTCTGATAATGTTTTACACCTAATAAAGGCGATTTTTTGATTCATACTCCATGCCGCACGGACATGTTTAATGAATTTTCGCTGTTTTCCAGCCTGTCTCGAATCGGAATACATGTTCGGCGCAGTCCCGCACTGCGCCTAAGTCCCGCACTGCGCCTCACACACTGGCGAGGCGCGGCGGACTTTACACGGCATGTATGAGCGCACCTCGGCGCCGACATACATGAGGCGCAAATTTCGCCGGAAAACTGGCGGAAACGTGCGCTCCGACGCGACGAGATTCATACATGTCGCCCACAGTCTGTGGGGGCTGGCCCAAATTAAAACCGTCAGAGAAGAGCCCAGCACTCCCGGATTAGCTATACTTCAACTATACAAAATTTAAAACCGGCTTTAACTTCACCGAGGTCAGGCCCCTCAGTGACTCCTTTCCATATAAATATAAATATATATATATATATATATATATATATATATATATATATATATACATACAGTGCCAGGCAAAAGGTTAATAATGTTTTGGACTATTGACTTTTAGGCTCCATATCTCACCGTCCACTGCATCTTTGAACGCGAGACTCCAATCTAGGGTCTACACTTGGAGTTGACTCTAGGAGTCCACCCTTCAGCTACTGTACATGCTTCTTATGCTCTTCCCTTGCTTCTCTGACTTTCTCCCTTTCCCAATGATGCAGTTTAAAAGAAACTGCTGATCTGCTATGCTCAGGGGCCCACCATGGGTTTCCCTTGTCCCCCTGTAGGTCAGTCTGAGCATGATGAGGGTTGTTGTACCTGTGGGTAATGATACAGACTGATCAGTTGAGATGTTACATAAGTTATAGAAGATTCCATTTCACCAATAATTGCCACCAGGTCTTCTCCCTTATGACACAGATAGTTTGGAACCAGTTGGTGTCCTCCAGATAGCAGGGACAAGGCACATTTTACCACTTCTAGTTTCATCCCCTTCGTGTTCTAAATCTCGTACCCCAGAGTGATGTTGGGTAATAAATCTTGTCTTCCATTAATCTCTTCTATAGCAAACACCATTGCCAGGTAATGTCTGTAGAACCGCGGAGAAGCACTGGAGGGAGAGGTCACAGTTCGTGACATTATTTCTGGATTGCAGTGCGTTACAGATTACAGTGTTTATTACTTAAGTTTATGGGATTCAATTCAAAATCTATCTCAGGGCCACAACTCTCACAAAATATGTAAAGTGTCCTGATCTATCTATCATGGTCAATGGCTCCACACGCTTTCACAATCCCATTATGCTTTTGGGATCACCTTTGACTCTTTTCCACCTCTTTGCCACCTCCACCACAAAAATATTTTAAAAATCTGCTTTTTTAACTTTGACACTACAAAAATTCCCGTTAATGCCCTCAGTACTTCCTGCCTGGGCTACTGTAACATCCTTCTCTGTGGCCTCCCAACTAACAATCTTGCTCCCCATCAGTCCATCCCCATCTCCGGTGCCCAGCTGACCCACCTCTCCTCATTCTTCCTCTATCTCTCTCCTCTGCCAGTCCCTTCACTGGTTACCCACTGTAATTCAGTTTGACTACTAATCATGATATACAAGGCTGTCCATAACCTATGTCCAAGGAACAAACCAACATTCAAGACGAAAGTCACTAACAATAGGCTCCAATCCACAATGAACAGTACAAAAAAATGGAGAATGGAAATAACTGATACTTAACTTTTAATGAAAAGACAAACTTTTAAAATAAATAGAGCAACCTTTAGTCCAAAGGTGTCTAACGGTTAAAAAAAAAAATAAAAAAAAAAGCAAAATAAAACCCACAAAAAAACAAGTGTAATAAATGATGAAGAAAATACAGGTAAAATGCAATAGAAAAAAAAAGGAAGAAAAGCACTCCCGGCAAGTTTCTTTCGACTTGGATATAGCAAATAGTAACAAACTCTTGTACATTAACCTTAAGATTTTTGCAGGAGAGGCACAAAAAACAGAAGAGCCTTCGTTCCTTGAAAAAACGCAGTGGGGAGGGGTTTTGCTGTTGGTTTCACGCCCTGGGCCGTCAGGACCGGTTTTCATGTTGCAGGGAATGGGAAAAACCAATGAATTTCCCTGGATTCCCCTAGTTCAAACAAACCCCAAGTGACTGTGCTGAACTCGATTATTATCTGGATTTTTTTTTCTTGAGAGGAAAACGTTTTGTTTCTAACACATCAGCTCCTTTATGAAAGAGAGACAACCTATTATTTGCACAAAGCAACTACTGCCAAGTTGCATGGGAACAAAAACCCATTTTGCACCTGTAAAAACCCCCCAGCGCACCTGGTAACAATCACCCATCTCACCTGGTAACAACCGCCCATTTTGCACCGGTAACAACCCCCGAGGTCCCCCTGCACCTGATAACAACCCCCCCAGTCTGCACCGGTTTCAAACCCCAATCACCCTTGGGAGCAACCACCCATCTCACCCGGGAAAAAACCACCCCGTGTACCTGGGAAAAAACCCGCCCCGCTGCACCTGGAAAACCGCCCATCTGCACCTGGTAATAATCACCCACTCTGTCCTGGAGCAACACCCGTCTACACCTGGTTTAAAAATCACCCAGCTGCACCTGGAAAAAACCACCCATCTCACCTTTTTAAAACCCCCATTCTGCACCTGGTAACAATCACCAAGTTTTGCACCTGGTAAAAATCACCCAACTGCACCTTTTAACAATCCCCAGTCGCCCTGGGGAACAATCACCTATTACACCTGGTAAAAATCCAACAGATCCCTGGTAACAATCATCCGCTGCACCCGGGAAAAATCACCCATAGCACCTGGAACAGCCCCCCAGTCTGCACCTTTAACACCGCCCAGCGCCCGGTAACAAAGCCCCTCTGCACCTGGAACAATCACCCATCGACCTGTAACGCCCCCCCCTGCACCGGTAACAGCCCCCCCTTCTGCTCCCGGGAACAAACCGCCCCTTGACCTGGTAACAACCCCCCAGTCGGACCTGGGATCAACCACACAGTCTGTATCGGTAACATCACCCATCGCACCTGGTAACAATCGCCCCGCTCACCCGGCATCAACCCAAACCCTCTTACCGGGGAACAATCACCCATCTGCACCTGGGTTTTCAACCCCCAGTTACACCTTAACAACCACCATCTTCCCGTAAAAACCACCCGCGCACCCGGTAAAAAAAACCCCCGTTTTACACCTGGTAACAACCCCCCGTTAAAAACCGGAACAACCATCCAGTTGAAACCCGTTTAAAAACCACCCAGTTTGCACCTGGGAAAAAAATCGCCCTTTTACACCGGGGAAAAAAAAACCCAGCGCACCGGTAAAAACCCCCCATCTGCACCTGGTAACAAAAACCCCCCATCTGCCCGGGCACAACCACCCAGTCTGCACCGGTAAATCCACCCAGCGCACCTGGTAACAACACCCAGTCTGCACCTGGTCCAACAACCCAGTCTAAAAACTGGGACATCCAAACCCCGCCTGCACCGGGGCACAACCACCCTCTACCCTGGAACAATCAACCCCGTCTGCCCTGGAACAACCACCCAGTCTACACCTGGGAACATCCCCCAAATGCCCCGTAACAACATCCGCTACCCTGGAACAATGCCCCCACCTACACCTGGGAAAACCCCCCCAGAAAACACCGAACAATACCAGGCTACAGGTAATTTACACAGTCTGCACCCGGCAACAACCACCCTTTTGCACTGGCATCAACCACCCCTCGTCCGGTAACAAACCGCTGACCTGGTAACAATCACCCAGTTTGCACCTGGGAAAAACCACCCAGTTCACCTGGGAACAACCACCCCGTCGCACCGGGAAAAACATCCATCTCACTGGAATCACACAGTTTCACCTGGGAACAAACCCATCCCGCACCGGCATTAACCACCCAGTCGTACCGGTAACAATCACCCCGTCTGTACCTGGTAAAAAACCACCCAGTCCGCACCTGGTAAAAACCACCCCTTTTTGCAAGGTAACAATATCCATTGCACTTGGTAATCACACAGTTTACCTGGCAAAACCACCCCTCACACTTGGGGATTTTAACCCCCATCGACCCGGAAAAAATCACCCAGTCTGCCCCGGAAAAACCCCCCAGTCTGCACCGGACAACCACAGTCACACTGTAAAAACCGCCCGTTGCACCTGGTAAAAATCACCCATTTTCACCTGGTAACAACCACCCGATTGCACCTGGTAACAATCACCCTAGCACCCGTAACAACCCCCCCATCTTTCACCCGGTAACAACCCCCCAGTTCACCTGGGAACAATACCCATCTGCACATGGTAACAAACCCCCAGGGCTGCCCGGTAAACCGCCCAGTCTGCACCTGGGGAACAACCCCCGGTCTACCCCGTAACAAACACCCAGTCTGCCCGGAACAAACCCCCCCGGGGCACCGGGAACAACCGCCCTCTGCCCTGGAACAATTACCCAGTTGCACCTGGTAAAAACCCCCCCATCTGACCCGGTAACAGCCGCCCATCGCCCCTGGTACAACCCCCAAAATTACCCTGGGTAACAAAAGCCCAGCTCCCTGGTAACTCACCCCGTTTAAAAAAACCCTGGTAACAACCACCCCGTATCACCTGGTAACAAAAAACTCATCTACATCTGGTAACAATCACCATCTCACCGGGGAAAATTTTCCCAATTTCATCTTAACAATCACCAGTCCTGCACCTGGTAAAATTACCCGTCTGCACTTTTGGGAACAATCACCCATCTGCACCTGGTAACAACCACCCAAGTCTGCACGGGAACATCACTCCAGTCCCGCACCTGGGAACAATCACCCCCCGTCTACACCTTTTAAAACCGCCCAGTCTGCACCTGGGTAACAACCGCACAGTCTGCACCTGGTAAAAACCGTCCGGGCCTGCCCTTTGGTAACAACCACCCAGTCTGCACCTGGTAACAACCCTCAGCTGACCTGGGAACAACCCCCCATGTGCACCTGGGGAAAACCGCCCCCTCTCACCTGGTAACCCCGCCCGGTTGCTCCGGTAACAACTGCCCCTCTGCACCTGGTACAAACCCCAGTTGCACCTGGTAACAGCCACCATCTGCACTGGTAACAGCCGCCCAGTCTGCTCTGGTAACAACCCCCATTTTCCCCTGGAACAACCCCCCCATTTGACCTGGATCAAAACACAGTCGTTCTGGGAACAATCACCCATCGCACCTGGTAACAATCGCCCAGTCTGCATCTGGCATCAACCACCCCATCGTACCTGGTAACAATCCCCAGTTGACCGGGAAAACCACCATCTCCCTGGTAACAACCCCGCGTCCGCACCGGGTAAAAAAACAACCCAGTCTGCACCCGGGAACAATCGCCCCCTTTACACCGGTAATAACCACCAGTCGCACCTGTAACAACCCTCCGTCTGCACCGGTAACAATCCCCATCTGCACCCGGAAAAATCGCCCCCTATACACCTGGGAACAAACCCCCCAGTCTGCACCGGGGAAAAAACCCAGTCTGCACCCGGTCCAACCACCCCTCGCACCCGGTAACTCCCCCAGTTTGCACCGGAACAATCACCCGTCTGCACCTGGTCACAACCAACCCCTCACACCCGGTAACATCCACCCAGTCTGCACCTGGTAAAACCACCCGTTTACACCTGGTAAAAAATCACCCATCTTGCACCCGGAAAAAAAACCCAGTCTAAAACCGGTAACTCCACCCAGACTGCACCTGGTAAAAACACCCATTTTACACCTGGGGAAGAAAACCTTTCCCCCCTTTTACACCTGGAACATCCACCCCAGACTACTCCTGGAACAATCCAGGCTGCAATTGGTAAACACACGTCTGCACCGGCAACAACCACCCATCTGCACCTGGCCAACCCCCAGTCGTACCTTGGGAACAATCACCATCTGTACCTGGTAACAACACCCCGTCTGCACCTGGGAAAAAAACCCCCCATCGCACCTGGTAACAACCACCCAGTCTGCCCTGTAACAAACATCCAGTCTTCACTTTTGGGAACAACATCGCACCTGGCAACAACCACCGTCAGCCCTGGCAAACCACCCAGTCTGTACCTGGTAACAAACCCGTCTGCCCCGGTAACAATCACCCCCTCTCACCTGGAACAAACCCCCCAATTCACCGGTAAAAATCACCCCCTATGCGCCTATTAAAAAACCACCCCTCTACACCTGGTAACAAAACCCATCTGCACCTGGGGAACAACCACCAGTTGCCAATGGTAACAACCCCCAGGGCTCACCGGGGAAAACCCCCAGTCTGCACCTGGTAACAAAACCCCCCGGTCTACACCGGAACAATACCCAGTCGCACCTGTAAAAACCCCCGGTCTGCACCGGAACAACCCCCCATTGCACCCGGAACAATTACCCAGTTGCACCTGGTAACAACCCGCCAAGAAAACCTGAAACAACCCCCCCAGTCGACCGTAAACCACCCCCGTCTGACCTTAACAACACCCATTTTGCACTTGTCAAAAAACCCCATCTGCACCCGGGGAACAAACCCCCCATCTACACTGTAACAACCTCCCAGTATGCACCTGGTAACAAACCCCCATTCTACACCTGGGGAACAATCACCAGTCTCCCTGGTAACAACCACTCAGTTTTCCCGGGAACAAAACACCCAGTCGACCTGGGAAACAATTACCAGCTGCACCTGGTCACAATCACCCAGTCTGCACCTGGTAACAACCACCCAGTCCACCGCAAACAATCACCCAGTCTGCACCGGTAACAATCACCCCTCTACACCTGGTAACCCCGCCCCTCTGCACCTGGGAACAAAAAACCAAGTCTGCACCTGGTAAAAGCTCCGGTCTCACCTGGTAACAACCACCCCGTCTGCACCTTGGTAAAACCGCCCGTCTGCCCGGGAACAAAACCCCCCGTGTGCCCTGTAAAACCGCCCGTTGCACCTGGGAACAACCCCCCCGGGCTGCCCCTTTTAATAACACCCATCTGCACCCGGTAACACCACTCAGTCTCACCTGGTAACAACACCCCCTCTGCACCGGTAAACCGGGGCCCCCCGTTGCACCTGATAACAAAACCCCCAGTCTCCCAGGGAACAACCACCCAGTCGCACCTGGTAACAAACCCCCCCAGTCTGCACAAAACAACCCCCCCTTTTGACCGGGAACAACCCCCATCTGCACCTGGTAACAAACACCCATTATACACTTGGGAAAAAATCCCCAGTCTGCATGGGAACAAACCCAATCGCACCGGTAACAACACCCAGTCTTCACCTGTAAAAAACCGAGTCTGCACCTGTAACAACCCCTTTTGACCTGAAACACCCCTTTTTGACCGGTAAAAAACCCCCATCTGCACCGGTAAACAACACCCCCCTGCACCTGGGAACAATCAACCAGTCTGCACCTGGAACAACCCAGTTACACCTTTGGACAAACACCCAGCTGCACCCGGGAAAAAAACCACCCAGTTTGCACCTGTAACAAACACTCAGGGCGCACCTGGGAAAAATCACAGTCTGCCCGGTCTCACCTTTTGCACCTTTAAAAAACCACCCAGTCTGCACCAAAACAAACCCCCCATCTGCACCTGGTAAAAACCACCCTCTATACCTGGTTCAACCCCGCTGCACCCGGGAAAATCACCCAGTCACACCTGGAACAATCACCTCTGAACCTGGGGACAACCTCCAGTCTTTTCCTGGTAAAACCCCCCTCTGACCTGGTAACAATCACCCCGTTTGCACCTGGAACAACCGCCCGCCCCGCCCTGGAAAAACCGCCCCCTGACTTGGTATCAACCGCCCCTCTGCACCTGGAACAACGCCCAGTCTCACCCGGTAAACAAACGCCCACTGCATGGTAACAACACCCATCTGCACCTGGGGAACAATCAACCCCTCTTCACCCGGTAACAACCCCTTATCTGCACCTGGTAACAACAACCCCGTTGCACCCGGTAACAATCACCCATCTGCACCTGGGAACAACCGCTTATTCGCACCCGGAACAACACCCAGTCTGCACCGGTAAAAAAAAAACACCCAGTCGCACCTGGGGAACACACCCGTCTGCACCTTGAACAATCACCCAGCCCCCACCTGGGTCACATTTTTCACAGTCAAAACAACACATGTGTTCCAAAAAAGAAAAAAAAAGAGCTTTTTACATAAAACAGAGTTTTTTAAAAACATTCAAAACAATTTTTCACAAAAAATAAAATAAGTAGATTAGTAAAAAAAAAAAATAAAAAACACTTAGTAAATCAACCGTCCCATCCATATTTTTTATGGCCCCAGGGCTCAGGAATATTTTTGTTTTGAATGATTTTTACAAAATTTTTACTATTTACTTTTTTTTTTTTTAGGAGTACAAAAGATTTATCACCCTAGGGCTTTTAGTTTCTCTTTACCGGCCTTTCTGCTCTCCCCCCTTTTTTGTCTTATCTGATAGCAGGGAGGACCTATCACACAGATGGGGACAAACGCTGGCAGCCTGAACTTGTGTGTTTATCTTATCTTTCGCAAAAAGGGCACTAATTTTCGCTGTTTTTCTTTGCTCTATGCTTTTGGACCCAACGGGGATTTTTTATTAATTACAGAAATCTGAATACATGGAGCTATGCAATTAAGACAGTTGAACAAAGGGCAGGTGCTGGATGAAAACTGTGCTTTTTTTCTATGAAACAGGGGATGAACAACCCCTTTAATTGTCTTAAGTAGGAGACACCTTTTATTCCCGGCTGTTCTATGCTTTATTAATTCTGGCGCACTGAATCCCCCTCATCAAAGCACATAAAACCAGCTATAAGTAAAAAGGCAGTATCTGAGAGGGGGAATTTTTGTCAGGGAAAGAGTATAAAAAGTATAGTAACAGC
Source organism: Phyllomedusa bahiana (assembly GCA_025379985.1). Lineage (NCBI taxonomy): Eukaryota > Metazoa > Chordata > Amphibia > Anura > Hylidae > Phyllomedusa > Phyllomedusa bahiana. The sequence continues at coordinate 98,931 of JAODAL010011571.1, forward strand.
AGATGATAGGGGCTGCACTGAATCCCCCTCATCACAGCACAGTAACCACTAGATTGTAAAGGCAGATGAAGAGGGGCGACTGAACCCCCTCATAACAGCACAGTAACCGCTTTTTGTAACAGGCGATGTTAGGTCGCACTGAATCCCCCCATCAGAGCACAGTATCCACTGTATATAACAGGCAATGAGGAGTGCTGCACTGAATCCCCCTCACACACCAGTATGCCAGCTAGTAATAAAAAGGCAGGAGAGGTCCACGAATCTCCCTCATCAGCAGCACAGTATCCCGCTTTAGTAATAGGAATGATGGGCTGCACCGAATCCCCCTCATTGCAGCACAGTTTTCCATGTTAAAATAACAGGAATGATGAGTGCTCACTAATCCCCCCATCAGCACACAGATCCAGTAGATAGAACAGGCAGAAAAGAGGTGCTGCACTGAATC
>JAODAL010011572.1:0-99372 GCA_025379985.1 Phyllomedusa bahiana
CTTTTTGAAATTGGGGCAGACAGGTTTAATGGTCATACTGGGCCAGGAGGGGGCGTATAGGTCCAGTTTCAACTAAATGGGGGTTGAAAACTTTTTTTTCGGGGCACTTTTAAACTGTGGTCAGACATTTTTAAAGGGTCATTCTGCGTACGGACAGATATAGTTAGTGTCCAGTTTCAACTAAAATGGTGGTTGAAGACTCCTTTTTGCAGCACTTTTTAAATCTGGGGGTCATGCAGGTTTGGGCTCATGCTCGTTCCAGGACAGGGATATTCAATGTCCAGTTCAAGTAACATGATGGTTCAAATCATACTAATTTCTGGCATTTTTTAATTTTGTGGGTGATGCAGGTTTAAGGGTCATGCTGTGGTACAAGACAGTGATAGTGAATGGTCTGTGACTTTTTTTCTTTTACTTTATAACCCTAAGTTTTGTTGTCTAAGATGTAGCACGTATCCATTTAAACTGTTGTGGATGTTAATTTCAGCTTCTCCAGCCTTGTTTGGGTGTAAAATGAAGGTGTTGTTGCTCTCCCATAGACTTTAATGGTAATCGCTCTTTAATCGATGCTCACTATCGAAAAACCTTATCGATAGCGGCCGACTATCGACTATCGCTCGATCTCGATCGCAAACGCAATCGCTCAACACTATTCCTAACATGTAAATCTGTGTGTGATTGCGCCGGACCTCTGGTTCAGGATTTAATTTTTTAAAAAGGAAAACTCATTTCATATGCTAAAGTACACTACGTTAGTTCCATATCATTGGTGAGAGACAACCTAGAATATATGTACAAAGTAACAACTGCCCACTCTGCACCTGGTAACAATCGCCCAGTCTAAACCTGGTAACAATCGTCCACTCTGCACCTGGTGACAATCGCCTAGTCTGCACCTGGTGACAATCGTCCAGTCTGCACCTGGTGACAATCGCCCAGTCTGCACCTGCCTCTGCACATGTCAAGCAACACATGCATTCCAAATAGTGTGAAAACATGTCCTTTCCACATAGAAACATTGTTTAAAAATCATCCAAAACAATTGTTACGCATAAGAGATAAAAATAATAAATTAAATAAATTAAATAAATAAGTAAATAAATGCTAGGTAACAGTATAACCGGCATGTCCGGTCATATTTTTTTTTCGTGGCCACTAAGGTTCGTCAGGGGATATTATGTTATGTATTGAATTTTTCTATCCACTAGAGGTTCTCAGGAAATGGTGTATCCTTTCAGGATTTTTTGTGTCCACTAGAGGTCCTCCAGAACACAATAGTTGAAATAAAACATTTATAGACTATTTAAACGGAACATATGTAGGGAGATTATCCACGTCCTTACTGCCAGCATGCTTAGTCCAACAGCTACTGATTAGTTGACTGACTACAGAATTAGATTCAACCAAAGGGGAAAATACTCGCGACCTTTATTATGTTTCAACAGAATTAGAAGGGACAAGGGAACTGGTCCATTCTCTAGTCCCCAGGTATTGTTATTATTTTATCATACATATATTTTATATTTGATAATTTGTTTTTTCATAGATATATAGTTAGAGATGGGCGAATCGATTCTAACGAAGTGGAATTCGTTTAGAATTTCAGGAAAACTTCGGTTCTGAACGAAGTCGAAGTTTGGGGTACTTCGGGTGAACGAAGTGTGCTTTTGATTGATAAAATGGCTGCGAGCACATGTCACTACATGGGGAAAGCACTCTGGGAGGAAGAAGGGCATAGCCTGCATGACATGTGCAGAGATGAAGCCAATCAGAGACCGGCGGGATTCTGTGACGTCACCGCACTATATAAGTCCGGGCGCGACGCCGGGAGCTCACACTCCTCTCACTGTACTGATCAGGCTACAAAGCTACTAGTTTGTGGTTGCTCAATTCTTTTGCGCAATTAACATCCAGGGGTTAATTGAGCGTTGTTTTGGTGGTGTGGGGTGCGCAAGAAACCGGCATTTTCAATGCCAAAATATATAAATTTTTCCTGTAGCATAATTCAAAAGCGAAAGTTAATTACAATTTTATCTCTTGTTGTGTGGCGTAGAAAACACGCAATTGTAACACGCTACAAAGCTACTAGTTTTGTGGTTGCTCAAATTTTTTTTGCGCCAAAATTTTCATCCAGGGGTTAATTAATTGTTGTTCTGCAGTTGTACTCATAAAGAAACTTTGTTTTCCCGCCACAGAAGAAATTCTGTAGCATAATTCATATCCGAAAGGTTAATTAAGCTGTTTTGTGCTTTTATATTCAGTAAAATACACAGAGTTTTTAAACGGGACATACAAGTCAATTTTTTCTGCCCATTTGTGGAGCGCAATTTATATCCAAGGGGTTTTACCCAAGCTTCTTAGTGGGTTCATTTGGCGTCAAATTCAGGGTGTGTATTTATCATATACAGATATATTCATCTAACAGTGTCTGTACATTTTAGAAAAAAACAGAAATGCAGACAGAGAGGTGGCAGGCTCTTAAACCTGCGAGTGGCAGAGGAAACAAACATTCCTGAGCAGGTCGCAGCACAGCAAGGGGACATCGCAGCAGGTGTCACTCGGTGAGGCCACAACTGCTGCTGTCATCTAGCGGCCGGGGACTGACTACAACCAATGGTTCTTGAATGGTTGATTAGGTCATCCACTTCCTCCCAGATGACATCTGACAACCCCAGCCAAGAGTCGGGGGGAACGTCACAAAACCCCTTAGTTGGCATTGCCCGGAGCGGTCAGCGGCCCTCACCTGTCCTAAACCCCGCCTTTGTCCCATCCGATTCCCTCAGCCAGAGATCTACTATGGGGTCTGGGCTCACGCCACTATATGCGAGGATGAACAATTTGAGGAGGGCAGTCAGCAGCTACTTGGCAGTGAAAAAAATGGGGCCAATATCCCCTGCTTCTTGCAGTGGCGGCAAAGTATAGATGTTGAGATGTGCATGGGAGGTCATGTTGTGAGGGGTCAGCCTCTGCATACCAAGACCGGTGATAAGGACAGCAGTGACGATGAAACACAAATAATGATGTGTAGCCGAGCGCACTTGGGAGCCGGGTGGGGCAAGGGCTTCATCATCGGCAGGAGAAGAGGGCGTACAGCTTGCGCGTCAGGCAGCGGCGCAGCCAGCAAGTGGGTCGTGTGGCCGTGAGCCCGCACGGATAGCAGCAGTGTGAGGTCGGATGCCAAGCGGCCAGGGGGTAAAAAACCCGCTTCGCAGGTCCAAGAAAGTAGCAGCACAGGGGCTCAGGAGGCAGCGGCGGCAGTAGGTCACTCAGTGCGGAGCGTTGGCGGTAAAATCCGATACTCGCGGTGGGGCAGTTCTTTGCTAAGACCCCGGGAGGAGCCGAATATGGTATATGTAGAATCTGTAAGCAGAAAGTGAAGCGTGGCACGGGAGCTAACGTTGGCACCACGGCCCTGTGTCAACACATGCAGCGTCACCATCCGGTGGCCTGGGAGAAACGTGGCTCAGATGTGGTGGTCCATCCTGCCGCCGCAGCAACAGCAGCAGCCCCCAGGGGCACGCATGCCATTGCAGCCAGTCAAGGCTCCACCACCTCTGCAAAAGGGGAGCTGTTTCTCTTTGACATCATCTCCCGGTCCAGATGCTCCTGCTCCCCGCTACTCATGGTGCCAGCAGTCGTTCAGCGAGGCGATTGCAAAGAGACAACAGTATGCGTCCAACCATCCTAAGGTGCAGCAGCTGACCGTGCTCCTGTCCAAGTTGTTGGTACTGCAGTCCCTCCCTTTCCAAATGGTGGACTCGGCACCATTCAGAGAACTAAGGGCTTGTGCTGACCGAGAGGAGAGTTCCAACCGTAATTTCTTTTCCAAAAAGGCATTACCAGCACTTCATAAATATGTAGAACAGAAGGGGGGGGCCCAGTCCTTAAGCTTATCGGTTGTTCCAAGGTGCACGGCAGCGCAGACGTCTGGAGCTGTAACTACGGTCGGGCCAGTACATGTCCTTTAGGGCCCCCACGGGGTGAATGTGCTTCCGGCCCAGGCACACCAACAATTTGGACAGGAGACGCTGCTTTCTCCTCCACGTTGTCAAACTGCTGCTCCTGCACCAATGTCCGCCTCCTCTTCCTCCACCACCACCACCATCTCAGCCTCCACAAGTACTGCTCCATCATACCACATGGGTAGGGCGCAGCGGTGTCACGCAGTTCTTTCACCTGGCTTTCCTCGGCGAACGAAGTCACACAGGGGGGAACTGCTCCGCGTCATGCAGCAAGAAATCGATGTGTGGCTTTCTCCGTGCCAACTGCAAATCGGAACCATGGTGACGGACAATGGGGGGAACATGTTGTCCGCGCTGCGCCGAGGAGGGATGGTCCATGCGCATTGCATGGTGCATGTGTTCAATCTGATTGTGAAAAGGTTCCTGAAGTCTTCCACCGATCTTCAGAACATTCTGAAAATGGCCAGGAAACTGTGCATGCACTTTATCCATTCGTACAAAGCCAGGAGCACCCTCCTCGAGTTGCAGCGGCAGAACGGCCTCCCCCAACACACTCTGATATGCGATGTTTCCACCCGTTGGAATTCCAGCCTGCACATGTTGGACCGACTGTATGAACAGAGAAAGGCCATTAACGATTTTTTGATGATCCAGGCAGACAGAAGTACTCCCCTGTGTAACTTTGATGTCAGCCAGTGGCAGCTTATGCGTGACACCTGCCGTTTTTTTATGCCATTCGAGGAGGCGACGTTATTTGTCAGTCGCCAGGACTACGGGATGAATAACAACATTCCACTGCTTCATGTCCTGGAACAGATGCTGAACAATCTGTCTTGGCTGGGGACTTGATAAGTGGCGACTCCATCACTTGGCCACATGAGTCCGGTGGGGACTGAAATGGAGGAGGAGGAGGACATTGGAGCAGAAACATTGCTGGTAAAATGAGTGGATTTTCTACCCAGGTGACAAGAGAGGAGGAGCAGGAGCAGCTGGAGGAGGTGGATGGAGATGAGTAAGACGAGGCAGATGACCCCCAAGCACCGTGGCAGTATACAGTGGAAATGGAGGCAGGGAGGCACTCGGAGTCACTTGTGCAGATGGCCCGCAGCATGCTTATTTGCCTGGCTTGTGACAGCCGAATTTCCCCAGCAAACCGGCAGAGGGATGACTTCTGGCTCTCCACCCTATTGGACCCTCGCTACCCGGGCCAAAATGGGAGCCTTTTCCCAGCTATTGAGGGAGGGACAAACTCAAATACTATAGGGAAATCCTCCGTAATCAGTTGGCCGCTGCCAATTGTGCGGCAAACGTCCCTCCTCTGACAGGTCTGACCGGGGGGGTTTCCCCAGCGCTCACATACTAACTGCCGCTGCTGCTGGGGGAAGGGGGGTTAGGAGCAGTACCAGCTCCATCAGCATAACCTAAGTCCTGGAGTCACTGATGAGCAGCTTCCTTCACCCGCCTATGAGGAGGGTAATCGCCAGCAGCGCAGCACAGGACCTGGAGCAGTCCCTGAACCAACAGGTGGTGGCCTACTTGACTGACCCTTTTTCAATATGAATCAGGCGTGGATCGGCCGGGTTTCCACACACCAATGCCTTAGGCGTCAGAACATCAGCCATGACGCCTCACCCAAACTGTGAGAAACGAGTCTGGGTTTTAAACTACCTGCCTCAGCCACTATTCTGAATGCCACACCACCCGCCTGATGCCACACATCTGCTGACAGTTTCTCCATCTGCCACCAACCATCTTTACCAGGGACTGGTATTGCCACCCACCTCCACACTCTGTCATTGTGCCACTGTCTGACCTCATGCTGCTGCTGTGGCTGCTGCCGTGACCTCCACACTGTGTCATTGTCCCACTCTGTAGCCTACTCCTGTTTTTGCCACCTCCAGAATGTCATTGTGCCACTGTCTGACCTCATGCTGCTGCTGTGGCTGCTGCAGTGACCTACACACTGTGTCATTGTCCCACTCTGTGGCCTACTCCTGTTTTTGCCACCTCCAGAATGTCATTGTGCCACTGCCTGACCTCATGCTGCTGCTGCCGTGACCTACACACTGTGTCATTTTGCCACTGTCTGACCTCATGCTGCTGCTGTGGCTGCTGCCGTGACCTCCACACTGTGTCATTGTGCCACTGTCTGACCTCATGCTGCTGCTGTGGCTGCTGCTGTGACCTACACACTGTGTCATTGTCCCACTCTGTGGCCTACTCCTGTTTTTGCCACCTCCAGAATGTCATTGTGCCACTGCCTGACCTCATGCTGCTGCTGTGGCTGCTGCCGTGACCTACACACTGTGTCATTGTGCCACTGTCTGACCTCATGCTGCTGCTGTGGCTGCTGCTGTGACCTACACACTGTGTCATTTTCCCACTCTGTGGCCTACTCCTGTTTTTGCCACCTCCAGAATGTGATTGTGCCACTGTCTGACCTCATGCTGCTGCTGTGGCTGCTGCCGTGACCTACACACTGTGTCATTGTGCCACTGTCTGACCTCATGCTGCTGCTGTGGCTGCTGCCGTGACCTACACACTGTGTCATTGTGCCACTGTCTGACCTCATGCTGCTGTGGCTGATGCCGTGACCTACACACTCTGTCATTGTGCCACTCTGTGACCTATTCCTGTTTTTGCCACCTCCAGAATGTCATTGTGCCACTGTCTGACCTCATGCTGCTGTGGCTAGCGCCGTCACCTCCACAATCTGTCACTAATGTTGCCACCTGAGCTCTCAGCTTGTTTTTTTCCAGCTTTCTCTGGCATGACTTTATCAGGCAACATTCCCGCTTCAGTTTTTTGGTCAGTTTTGCCCTCTTATGTGCCCAGGGAATTTTATAGTGAAGCGATTTTAAGAGCGGCGGCAGTCATGTACGTGTCATACTAAAACACAACATTGTATGAAGACCAAACCAAGCTCCCTCTGCATATTTAAGCATGGCACAACGTTCTACAGCACCCTGCAGGCTCTGTGCAGCCTGCAAATAGCTGTTTTTTAACTTTATTCGTCCCGAAGTAATTCGGAACAGTTATTTTTTGCCGAGAAATTCGGTGAAGTGAACGAAACGAATTTCGGGAAATTCGCCCATCTCTATATATAGTATATGACCTTAACCTTTATGCTGGATATCTGAAAAATCCCCTAGTACATTAATAATTAGCAAAATCTATTTAGCATATTTTAAGTAGATGACCTCTGTCACTTGATAATATTTTGGGGTATGCTAGAATGAATACTACGGCCCGTAAACAACAAATACTTGATCCAATGACTAAGAGTAAAAATAATAAAACTACTACTAAAACCCTTACCGCCCCCCAAAAAATACGTAGAAATAGGACTTTATCTAGTAATTCACACATGTATTAGTCAAAAACATCTGTGAAATGTATTGGTCAAAATAACAAAGTTATATAAGTTTATGAATACATTTTTAAAGGTTCATATAAAGTACAAATGTATCGGACACAGAGGTGGGACTATATGACAGACCTTTATCTAAAACTGAGCTTTCCTTAGGTTTTAGTTTCTAATTTGAAATATTAAAAATGGAAGTTTTTATTGTGGAGAAACGATTTTCCCTTTTTTAGCATTGCCATTTTTTTGTGGAATCCTGCTCTGGTTCCTCTTCTATTATTTTTCTTTCCTCATTGGTTGGAAAATAAGAATTGATTGGTCTTGTCCGAATGTTTGGGGTTATCATCTGAGCAGGGGAAGATGGACCCAGACCTAAAAAAAAGGCACTATCCCAGAGCATCCCGGTTTTGTGTTGTCCACAATTCCTGGATTTTCTGTGAGTAATATTTTAAAATTATTTGAGAGACTGAAAATCTAATTTCTCATAAGGATTACTTGTTTATACCGATGGGTGTTACGGCCTTATATACTAACATTGGTCATGAGCTGGGCCTATCCTGTATTACAGATTTTCTTGTAAAGGATCCCCTACTGATGCAACCACAAAGGGATTTTTAACTTTCTGTATTGTCATTTATATTGAATAACATTTTTTTCACTTAGCAAATAGAGACTTATAAGCAAATAAAGGAAAAGTTAATCTATTCAGATAATCACTTCAATAAAGTCATAATTTACAAGCGATATATAGATTAACTTTTCCTAATATAGAATGGAACAGAGAAAGAGTCAGAACTTTTCATTGGAGAGATTACTAAAAACATGTGGAGTATCACTCTTATCCGTAAGATTAAAAAAGAGGACATTGACTTTTTAGATCTGGTAATTAAGAAACAGGATGATCATTATATTAATAACACCTTTTTTAAATTTGTGGACTCAATTAGTTTGTTAGCTTCCTGGAGTCTACATTTTCGCAAATGAAAAACAAACGTCCCATATGGTCAGTTAAGAGGTATCCAGAAAAATAGCACCAACGATATAGACTTCAAAATTCTATCTGTCGCAGTAGCTAACATGCTGAGAGACAACACATTATCCAGAGAGTCTAATTAGGGAGTCTATGGTTAGAGCTAGTCTACTATCCTGAATTACTGCATAAATAAGATCCAAGCAACTGGCCTAACAAATAAGAAATCAGAAATAAAGAACAAAAGTAATAACAAAAATAAAAAAATATTGGCCTATCTTACAAATGGATCCATATCTGAAAGACCAGATTTCATCAAATCCACCTTTAACATTTAGGAGAGCGACAACCATTAAACAAATGGTATCCCCAAGCAACATTAAACAACATCAATGTAATATGAATCTGGTTACTAAAAATTAGATGGTGGGTAGTTTTAAATGTTGTAAGGCAAAATGTATGACATATTCAATGCTAAATGTGGGTAGCAAAAGTTTCATTTCAACCAATACATTACATGAATTAATTACACACAGATATATAAATATATATATATATATATATATATATATATATATATATATATATATATATTTCATTTTTTCATTGAGATTTATGGCCTTAACCTTATGCTGGATTTAAAAAAACTCCCTAGTACATTAATAGGTATGAAAATCTTTTTTACCTAAATTGACATGTTTTTGGTAGATGACCTTTGTCACCTCATCTAAGCACAAGGGAGATAGCATCTGTAATTGATATATTAAGTAAACCTCCCATTTCCGTAATAGCTCAAAAATGGTTGGGGACAGAATCTGGAATTTGATCAATGAGGGTTAGAGATAATACTTTATGATTTCCCTAATGTGTTTCAGTCACATGTCGTTAAACACAGTGAAATAAGAACTTTTCTTTATATTAACCCGGTGGCCGTTCATACGTTTATGGACTTCTTGCATCATTCATCCCATGTAATGCTTCGCACATGGACATATCAATAGGTAAATGACAAAACTGCTACTACAGTTTAAATGATATTTCATCGGGAGATACTTTCCTGTATTGGTTGAAATGAAACTTTTGCTACCCACATTTAGCATTGAACACGTCATACATTTTGCCTTACAATATTTAACACTACCCACCATACTAATAGTATACAGTATGCAGTATTCAACAGTGAACAACTTTAAGTAGTAAAGTCAGGCAAAGGCTCATGACTACCAAACGGATTTATATTGGCTGAAAGTAAAAGAGATTTCTTGTGATCTATTTGTAAGAATGGTACTACTGATTTAACCCCTTACCGACATTTGCCGTACTCATACGGCAAAGTCGGGTAGGGGTTCCCGCAAATTGACGTATGAGTACGTCAAGGCGATCTTGCGCGCTCACAGGCGTGCAAGAACGCAGCATGGAACCAGCGGTATATTACCGCTGGCATCATGCCGCATCCCCCACGGCCGGAGTGAGCTCAGGCCACGGGGGATTAACCCCTCGATGTCGCGACATTGTGGACGCGACATCGCAGCTGCGGGCAGCAGGAGTGAGCTCCTGCTGCCCGCGATCGCGGCACAGTACCGGCGCTGAGCGCCGTTACTGATCTCCTACCAGACAGCCCGGATGCTGAATGAGAGCATCCAGGTTGTCTGGTGACATCACGATGCCCACAATGCATTGTGGGCAGCGTGACTGACAGTTGCCATGGAGACCAGCATACAGCTATAAGCTGTGTGCTGATCTCCTATTGCATGAACGATCTGACGATCGTACATGCAATTCCCCCCTGGGGAAAAGTGTAAAAAGTGTGAAAAAGTAAAAAAAAGTATAAAAAAGTAAAACACAAACACAAAAAGTAAAATAAAAACACGTACATCGCCCTTTTCCCCTTTACAAACGCCAATCGCCCCAAAAAGATCAAAAATAAATAAAGTACCCATATTTGGTATTTCCGCGTGTGTAACGACCCACCCTATAAATCTGTCATGTTATTTAACCCGTACGGTGAACGGCGTAAAAAAAAAAACCAAAAAACAGTCACAGAATTGCGATTTTTGTTCATCCCGCAGCACATAAAATGGAGTAAAAAGTCATCAAAAACTCATATCAACATCAAAGTGATGCCAATTAAAACATTAGTTCATCCCGCCAAAAAAAAAGTCCTTACACAGCTCTGTATATGGAAAAATTAAAAAGTTCTGGCTATTAGAAGATAGCGATGCATAAATATTGTTTTACACAATAAAAACAATTTTTTTTCAAAAAAATTGTGCTTTCAAATAAAAAAAAACTACATAATTTGGATATCACCGTAATCGTCTCAACCCACAGAGTAAAACTAATTTTGCCACAAAATACTGCACGGTGAACGCTATTAAAAATAATAGGATTGCAGTATTTTCTTCACCCTGCCTTCCAAAAAATGGATTTAAAAGTGATCATAAAGTCTTGTCCCCCCAATAATGTTACCAATAAAAACGTAAACTCATCCGCAATAAAAAGCCCCTTAACAGCTCCATAAACAAAAAAAAAAAAAGTTATGGCTCTCAGACTGCGGCAAATGCAAAACGTGTTTTTCCTTTTCAAATAAAAGTGTTTTTATTGTGTAAAAGCAGTAAAACATTAAAAAAATATACAAATGTGGTATCACTGTAATTGTATCAAACTGCTGAGTAAAACTATCATGTCATTTGTACCGCACAATGACCGCTGTAAAAAATAAAAATAAAAAACACTACCAGGATTGCTGTATTTTGTACAAAATGCCTCACAAAAACCTTAATAAAAAGTGATCAAAGCATAACATGACCCCCGTTATGGTACCAATAAAAACATCAACTCATCATCAACTCATCTCGTAAAAAACAAGTCCACAAGCAGCCCCATATGCAAAAAATTAAGAAAGCTATGGCTGTCAGAATAGGACAACATAAAAACGCAACTTTTTATAAAACTTGCTTCTATTGTGTAAAAGTAATAAAACATAAAAAACTATATACAATTTATATCTTGTAATTGTACCGACCCCCATAGTAAAGTTTATCCCGTTATTTATCCCGTATGGCGAATACTGTAAAAATGAAGCCCAAAAACAATGGCGGAACTGCGTTTTCCCCCTCCATTTCCATGGCCCAATGCTAAAAAAAAAATACGGAACACCTGTGCGCCCAAAATGCAAAATACACCCTTGCAGATGTGACATGGCCCCACCAATATCTGTGCGCCAAAAGCCAAGTAGCGCTCCCTCCTTTGTACCCCCTACCCAAACAGCAGTTTACACCCACATGTAGGGTATTGCCGAACTTGGAAGAAATTGCTTAACACAATTTTGGGGCTTTTTTTCCAAGGTTTCTTGTAAAAATTAAACATTTTCAGCTAAAATTGCAGATTATTGGAAAAAAATTTTTTTTTTTTATTTTCAGAGCCGAACGCTAAAAAAATTTGTGAAACTCCTGTGGGGTGGATATACCCCACTTACACCTCTGAATTATATTCTGTAAAAGGGGTGTAGTTTCCAATATGGGTATTTTTTGGGGTATTTATTAAGTTTTGGAAACCCTTTTGGGTGTCCGCAAACCTGAAATGGCCCCCCAAATAAAATCGTAATGAAAATGAGGGCCCCCGAAATCCAGTAGGTGCTTTCCCCCTATTCTGGGGCTTGTGGTTGAGCCAAATTTAATGCACTAGGCCACATATGGGATATCTCTGAAAACGGCAGAATCTGTGGAATTTAATATTAATTTGCATTCCCTGATTTACATTTACCGTATTCTTGTCAATAATGTAATAAATATTGAAAATCTGCAAAAAAAGTGAAATTTTGGGAAAATTTCACTTCCACGTTGCTTTAATTTTCCGTGAAACACCTAATGGGTACTAACTTTCCTAAATGCGGTTTTGAATACTTTAAGGGGTATAGTTTCTTTAGATTGAGGTCATTTATGGGGGTATCTAACATACAAGGTCAATTCAAAGTACACATTAGAAATGGACTGGTCCCTAAAAATGTATATTGCCCAAAATTTTTTTGAAAATTTGAAAATTACTACTAAATAATTTAAGCCCCCTAATGTCGTAAAAAAAAGACATTTAAAAAAATTATGCCAAACTACAGCAGACATAATGGTAGATGCTAGTTATAATCTATTTTGAGTGGAATAACTATCTGTCTTACATACAGAAATTTTTGAAGTTTGAAATTGGTAATTTTTTCAAATTATTCACCATAATTTGATATTTTTCACAAATAAACAAGCATTTTTTGGACCAAAATTTCTTACTATCTTAAAGCACAATGTGTCATGAGAAAACAATCTCTGAATCACATGGATAGGTTAAGGTGTCAAAAAGTTATTCTCACATAAAGTCAGAGAGGCCAAAACTGGCTCCGGCGGTAAGGGGTTAATATTGTAAACTGACAAATGTAAGAGACTTAATGTTTATTAGCATTCGGAATTGAAGAGTTCTGAACAGTGATGTCAGGCAATGGAAAGTGACTACAGCAGCTGGATGTAAACAGAAGATGTATAATTTTTTTTATTTTATTGGAGCAGCAGTATTTCATACTTACTGAGATAAAAAGATCCAGTGTACCCTTTTAAGCGGATGTTTATTGTATTTGTTTTTTTATTTCTAGCTATGTATCTAACCCCTGTTTTTCATATGTACAGATCCCTTGAATTAATGACCCTTTTAAATAAATAATAATTCCTTATGCAAAGCTCCAAAAAGGAAGAAACATTCAGATGAAGCCACCTACAAGCCGCTCGTCAAATCTATGTCTAACCCTAAGTTCCTTTGTTAGCCTAACAACTTTTATCCCAGGGAGTATTCCTCAAAAGATTTCCTACCATCTACAGATGTTGCAAAAGTAAATAAGACAGATAACGTACCATTTATAACTTAATACCAAGGAAAACTGTCTAGGTCTAAAACTCACTTTGTTGCTCATAGAAATCAATCAGAGCGCCCCTTTCATTTCATATAGTGCTCTGGTAAAATCAGAAAGGAGCTCTGATTGGTTGCTATGGGCAACAAAGTGAGTTTTAGACCTAGACAGTTTTCATATGGCCACAAATGTTATCTCAGTTTTTTCAATGCTTTTCAGTGGCTTTAAACGTTGAAAGATACAGTATCTCACAAAATTGAGTACATCCCTCACATTTTTGTAAATATTGTAATATATCTTTTCAACACTGAGGATATGACACTTTGATACAATGCAAAGTAGTCAATGTACAGCTTGTATAACAGTGTAAATTTGGTGTGTCCTCAAAATAACTCAACACACAGCCATCAATGTCTAAACCGCTGGCAACAAAAACGAGTACACCCCTAAGTGAAAATGGACAAATTGTGCTCAGCTTGACATTTTCCCTCCCCAATGTCATGTGACTTGATAGTGTTACAAGGTCTCAGGTGTTAATGGGGAGCAGGAGTGCTAAATTTTGTGTTATCATCTCACACCCTCTCATACTAGTCACTGGAAATTCAAAATGGCAAAGAACTCTCTCTACATAAAGATGACATAGGCTATAAGAAGATTGCCAACTCCCTGAAACTGAGCTGCAGCATGGTGGTCAACACCATACAGCAGTTTAACAAGACAGGTTCCACTCAGAATTGACTTTGTCATGGCCGACTAAAGGAGATGAGTGCTGGTGCTCAGTGTCATATCCAGAGATTGTCTTTTCAAAACAAACCTAAGAGTGCTGCCAACATTGCTGCAGAGGTTAAAGAGGTGATGGTCAGCCTGTCAGTGCTCAAACTATACGCCGAACACTGCATCAAATTGTTCTACATGGATGCGTTCCTGAAGGAAGCCTCTTACAAAGAAGATGCACAAAAAAGCCCACAAACAGTTTGCTGAAGACAAGCAGACTTAGGACATGTATTACTGGAACCATGTCCTGTGGTCTGATAAGACCAAGGTAAACTCATTTGGTTCAGATGGTATAAAGCATGTGTGCTGGCAACAAGAGTACAAAGACAAGTGTGTCATGCCTACAGTAAAATATGGTAGGAGTGTTATGGTTTGGGGCTGCATGATTGTTTTCAGCTTTGGAGAACTACAGTTCATTGGGGGAACCATTAATGCCAACATGTACTGTGACATACTGAAGCAGAGCATGATCCCCTCCCTTCAGAAACTGGGATGATTAGCAGTATTCCAACATGATAACGACCCCATACACAACTCCAAGATGACCCCTGCCTTGCTAAAGAAAATGAGGGTAAAGATGCTGGACTGGCCTAGCATGTCTCCAGACCTAAACCCTATTGAGCACCTGTGGGGCATCCTCATATGGAATGTGGAGGAGTGCAAGGTCTCTAACATCCACCAGCTCTGTGGTGTCATCATGAAGGAGTGGATGAGGATTCCAGTGGCTGCAGCCTGTGAAGCTCTAGTGAACTTCATGCCCAAGACAATTAAGACAGTGATAGAAAATAATTGTGGCCACACAAAATACTGACACTTTGGGCACTTTTGTGACCATTTTCACTTAGGGATGTTTCACTTTTGTTGCCTGTGGTTTAGACTTTGATGGCTGTGTTTTGAGGTATTTTGAGGAAACACTAAATTTACACTGTTATATAAGCTGGACAATGTCTACTTTACATAGTATCAAAGTGTCATAATGCAATATTTACAAAAATCTGAGGGATGTACTCACTTTTGTGAGATAATGTAAGAGCACATAATATGGAAGCCATAATATCAATCAGTATCTTCTGAGCCAATCAATTAGGTGTACTATATCTTCATACCTTATTTTTGTAGTAAAATTCAGAATCCCCATGAAGAAACTTAAAACATCTACCTAATATACATATGTAGACTAACAAAATCTGCGTTAAGTACATAAATTTGTGAGTTGTGACAGGCATGATTTGACTTATTGGGATTCAGCTTCAACAGATAAAACCCAAAGGTAGTTTTCATAACTTTAGGTAAAATAACATGTACAAAGGTGTGCCAAACCTTTAAAGTGAAGTTCTTGAAGCTACTTTATTTATCCCATTTAGAAAAATCTATATTACCAATTTCTTTATATTAGCAAGAGGCTCTACAAGAATTTAGGCGCATCTTCATTCTTTGGTGTATCTCAGGGAAACAGCTTTGTCTTGATTAACTGGTGACACTAGGTTTGTGCACCTATAGGTCATTCCTTGGATTGCAGGATATTTGGTCAGTAGAGCTTTCTCACATGCACAGTATGGAAACAAATTAACAAAAAATGTAGGAAGCAATTGTGAGAATGACATGCATCACACTTATGTTATTTGAAATGAACCAGCAAGTAGGACATGTTCTTCTAGTCCCAATCTACATATAAGAAATGTCATACTGATATCAGAGTTCATATGTACCAGGGTCATTCCGTTTAACTTTTTTTTCTTTACATGTAATTTGTCTATGTTTCATGCTGTTGAAAATAAATATTATTATTAGTATGAATAATAAGCTATTGTAATGTTAATTTTACAATATGTTGACCTAATTTTAAATACACATGACATATTATCAATAGAGTATAATAAATTATTTGGGAATCAACAAATCAACAATGGTGACAAGTTAGTAGCCTCAAAATAAAGTTTCTTCTGTTGAGCTGGCCTTTGGGGCCTGTTGTATACCATTATTATGTAAGAACCTTAGCCCAATGAGGACTTATCTGATAGTGTATTGGGCTAGTCCAACCCCTTGTTCAGCTGACTTTAGGCCCCATGTTTTGTTTTTTTTTAAATACATGTATTAGAATGTATTTTTCAGTATATCGTACATAAACTAAATTAACCAAATAAAACAGATTTCTATTGATTTGAAGTAAAAGAGTTTCCTTGTTATTTATTAGTAAGAATCATACAACTGATTCAATATTGTAAATTGACAAATGTTAGAGACTTAATAATTATGTTGATTACTTGAAGATCTCTTACTCCTTTATGTTATTCATTTTGACAGTAGTAGACTAGTATTATAACAGCATGATGTGTAATGATGTGTATGTTGCATAAATTTTTTTATGTGTAGTTAACTATTATTGTATTATTAAAAATAATCTATAAATAAAAGAACTAATATGCTTTTAAGAAATCTGCATAAATTACCATTTCTAAAATAACAACCTTGACCTTATTTAACCTTCCTGAGAGCTTTGACCAGAACATCGCAGATTTTACTATATTTTGTTAAATTATTAAGCATTTAAAAGTCTTCTAGAATATGCAATCATAAACTTCCTATTAAGTAGACATTTCCAGCTCTAACTCTGACAGCATGAAACAATTTACTGCTACATGTAATGAAAGAAGATATTTCCTAGTAGTCCCTGGTGGTTCCAGATCAAATCAGAGAACCAAAAATGGAGCCTAGATTGGACATGCCTTCCTTGTTTTAAACATGTAGTCCAAGTTAGAAGGATAAAAATTAATCTTGTGCATCCATCTGTTGCCAGCATCAACGAGAAATGTGAAACATCATTGAGAAGCAAATGTAAAATGCTCTCAGAGGCAACATAGAGAGCTGACATCAAGAAAAAACAGAATAAATTCTTCCACCAGTAGTTTCCAATTAAAAACTAAACGATTTACTTTTTGAAAGATAAAATAATTTACGACAGCAGTGAGTGTCTTAGTAGCTTTGACAGTAGCTGTATGAAACAAGTGGACTAGTTATATAAGAAGTACCTGTAAAATACTCCAGAGATTGTATCACGCTTGAAACAATGATTTTTTTTTTGTAATTTTGCATAAATTTAATTACCAAAATTACCAATACATGCAGCAGAAATAAGTTTGTCAGACTATGCATAGTGTACTTCTATTAGACTGTTTTAAGTTGTCTGAAAGAAAGATAATATAATGCCTACATTATATTTTCAACCTTACTCTCCATTTGTTCAAGCTGTAGATAACTAAATCCTCATTAAAATATAAAAATTCCTTTACATAAGAAGGAAATCTTTGTTCAGTTTTATACAATACAAAATTAAGCTAACTGACATGGGACTTTACTAAAGAAGGTTTAAAAAAGAGTTAAAGTGTTTTTGTTGATATAAATATAATAAAGGGATGCTTATGTGAGGAAAAACCTACTGCAGCACATTATTGTATGTTATTGAATCAAATAAATCTTCAATTAAAATACTGAAATTAGGCAACATTCACACCTGTTTTTTATTCTGTGGAAATATTGTGATTTTTAGCATGTGATAGAAAAAAGAAACTAAATCTGTGCAAAACCATAAGATGCAAACAGATGCAACAGGTTGCCTATCTTGCGGTACTTTTTGCCACGACTTTTCTAAAATAAAGTACTGTTTTATATCCTTTTTTATTTAGAAAAGGGGGAAAAAGACAGTTAACAGGGAGGGTTTAACAAAATGAGGATAGGCCATTGCTAACCTATGGATCCATAGTTACATATCAGTTGTACTTCATGATAAAAAAAAAAAAAAAAAATTGTACCCAAACCCAAAGAGGAGGTTCTTGAAGGGTGTTCTCATCAAACATTTAGGCATGCCCAAAGTTTTCAGGAACAGGTTTTAAAAGTCCCCTTCAGGGGGCGAGTCGGCGTTTTCTCATTGGGCAATTTTTCCATTTTGTTCTATGGTAATTCTGAGTACTGCAGAGTAGTGGTTTTGGGAGACTAGAGATGGTACCCATTCGTATCACACATTGATGGTTTATCCTATTGATCTGTCATCAAAGCGCAAGATGGGAACAACCCTTTAAGATATGAAGTTATCTGGTCACAATCACAGGACCAACTCTGGTTGCAACAATAATCTGATAGTAAAGCCCAAAACATACAAACAGAACACAGTTAATATGACAGCATAATTTTATTTTTATTAAAACATACCATTTAACCCTAGAAGGCATAACACAGGGATTTTCGACCTGCTAGCTTACTTGTTTGCTATTTTCTGCAAGATTTCTTTAGTTTTGAAATTCTAGGTATTACTCAAGCTTGTACTTGTTGATAATTTTCAGTTGTTTATATAGTTTTATGCTATAGGTCTTTTGGTACAGCAATGCCTTTTTGGAAAACCACATACTTACATAACACAGACCTTTTAGGCCCAAATTTTTTGTTTATATACCCTCGTTTAAGTTCATAAGTTACTGTGTTTTGTAGCAGGGTTACTGGGGGGGGGGTGGATCATGCTTTTGTGTAAAAGACCCTTTTTAATTCATGGCCCTGTTCTTGGGAGGGAGACCACTCCTCCTTTCCAAATCCGTAACATAATATTGCAGGCTTTTGAGGGTTTTAAGTACAAATTTTGAAGGATGCACAGCGTATGGGAAAAAAAAAGCTGAAAAAATAAAATCAAAAGAGGAAATCTATGCTTATACCCCACTTACACTTCCGGGCAGGGTGTCAAAAATCTTGTGGTTTTTTATCAAGAATTATTTCTGGAGCCACATTTGATCCAAACACAAAACAACAATGTCAGGAATAGATAGAGGATTTTTCGAAAAAAACCTTTTATGGAATAAAACAAACTTTTCCTTAAAAGGTTAAACAAATCAAATGACCTATTTGGGAATTTGGGGAAAATTTTTATCAAGAATTTTACCTGCTCTTTAAATTTTTGGATACTGTAACGTGGGAAAAGAGCAACTTGTAGCCTTTAGAGGACGTGAAAGTTCATTTAATACTCCTAATTTAAACCAACCCAAATATGGACTGAAAATATTCTGGATGTGTTGGGTTTTGCCATTATTTTATCTACTGTTGAAAGAAGGTGGGTTCTTAGTGCAGAAAAACTAGTTTCACATTTAAAACATTGTCTAAAATTTTAAAATTTGGAGAAAAATAACAATGGACTGTATAATTTGAACAGAAAAAAGTTTTCTAGAAAAAGTCTTACGTTGTTGGTAAAATAAAACCAAAATCAACAAAATTTCCTCGGTGAGAAGCACAATCCACAGCGAGCATTTACATGTGCTTTGGTTTCAGCAAAAAAATCAAAAAATTGTGTCTTAGAAAGCGAAGAAAGGAAATCATTGTATTACCCAGTCCATGCATCAGATTTCCAGTATTGACAGAAATGACAAAAAACTGAAACCAGAAATCATCCCGCCATAAAAAAAAACCAAAAAGGTATTGACAAGGGGTGAAAAAGGTTTTGAAAATTCATGCAAGAGGGAAAAAAAAATGTTGACCTTTTGTCTATTTTCAATAACTTTTATGTATCAGCCCTTTTTTCTTTCTTATTTTTATACTGAAACTCAACCCAAAAATTTCGGGTGTTAAGAGGGGGTGACAAGGATCCTTTTTGAAGGACCTTGATAATTGTAATTAGTGTTGAGTAATTTAATCGAGAAAAGTTCAAATCAAGTCGATTTTTACGGATATCTAGATCTTGATCCGATCCGATTTTTTCTGGAAAAAATCGAGTAAAAAGCGAGATCAAGACTTCAGATTGTGCCTTTGCTGTTCCCGTACTTTTGGCACCCGGGGAAATTTGTGTAGAGCACAGGGGGGGTTTCAAAAAACATCCCCGGAGGGTGTAGGGATCTCAGTGGTGCTAAAATAAAAGTGCCCCCTGTTGAAGTATTGACTGTTTTTCCGGTCAACCCCATCATGTTAGGACTGTGAATGAACACACTGCTCTTCTGCTGTGCTTTTTTCACAGCGGCGACATATCATTTCCCAGCGAATTCGCAAAGGAAAAATCTGCTAAAAGATTAAGGAAAAACTAGACGTATGTTAGGGATTTTGATATTGTGTGACTTTATCTTTACCTTCTTTATTTTTGATTGCCCCAAAAATTCCTTGTTGCAGTTTTCGGGGGGGAAAGGGGGGGCAGCTTGGTTTTTGGGGGGTAGCTTTTGCAAAAAACATGTTAAAATCTTCAAAAAAGAAAACGCTGCGACATACTGGTTTTCTTGCAGAAAAATTTCATTTCCCTGCCCCAAAAAACATTGCTGAAATTTTGTGGGGACAGCCAGTTTAAGGAAATGTTAGGAAATTGCTCTAAAAAATAAATTGCTGTGATTTACGTTTTTTTTGCGAAAAAAATTTTATTTTTTGCCCAAATTTTTTTTGGGTTGAGTTTTAAGGGGACAGCTGGTTGTAAGACACCCTTCTTTTATAAGACCCCCTTTTTACGAAAATTTTTAGAAACCTTTGTTTTAAACCTGTTCCCGTTGCAAAGTATAAGGATTAAAAAAACGTTGACTTGGGGTAGGGTTCTTTTTTAAAACCCCTTTTACGGATATTATATAGAAAAAATTTTGTTTTAATCCTAGTTTGCCAGTTCAAAGTATAGGGATTCAAGAAAAACGTTGATTTTTGGGATCGGGTTCTTTCATAAGACCCCATTTCACAGATATTCCATAGAAAAAATTCTGTTTCAAATCCTAGTTGCCATTTGGAGATTATAGGGATTTAGAAACACTTGTGATTTGCTGTCATTGTTGTATAGTTCTTCAATAAGAGACATGGAGCGAACTAGAGGTGATAAGTGAGTAAGGAGAGGCGTAGGATGGGGAGCTAGAGGTAGGAGACAAGAGGGCTCTTCCAGGCTCCGGCACAACAAAACGAGCCCTCGTCTTTTTGTAGGACCATAGGCCTGTCATCCTTTGGGGGTTCCCTGTGTTTTTCATACTGAAAAAAAATCACCCAAACTGTTTCTTCGCGGTTAAACAAACCCGCATTGAGCGGCTTTCCGCTACCTCTCAGTCACAGCCACAAATGTCATCATCATTGTCTAGAAAACAATATTTGGCTCTGCACATCCAAAAAGTTTTTTTTTTTTTTAATGAACATAGGTGCACACTGATGTGGCAGCAATATACATACACATTCCAATATCAGCAGCACACTATTTAAAATTCTGACTGATGGGGGGTGACGCCTCCTTGTTGGTTTTTTTTCCACCAAGCGGTCCTCTGGCCAGGTGCCGGTGCACATGGAAAACCCTCCCCAGTCCCGAACTGTCGGCGATTCCCCCACCACTCCAGAGACACAGCTAAACCCTTCTCCTTCCCTCAGCCCCGCCTTTTTGTTTACCAGGTGTGGGGCATCACCCCAAGAAACCCAAAAACCAAAAGCCTGAATGCGACATTGCCAGGGTTTTGGCCTTGGAAATGTTTGCCTTTCCGCCGGGGGGCAAAGAGGGTCCCCCACCCATGGCCCGTCATGCCGCAAATATTTTGATGCCAAACAGGGATTTCTTTGCCAGAAAAGCTGTCCCTCCCTGGCCAGTCCTGGTGAAAAAAAAGTTTTGTGTGGCTCATTTGTGCAACAAAGTCCATTCATTACGACAAATTAAAGTAAACATGGAAAAGGGGTGCATCTCACGTGCTCATGGGTGAGTTGGGTGGAGCAGTCCCTTGGGGGAGGGGTCTCAGCCGACACCTTACACACGTGGGGATGGTGAAAGGGTCCAGATCCCCAAATCCGGGTGACCATCCCAAAAAAGCCAGGGCCTTTTCTAAAATTTAAGTTTTGGAGACTGTCAACACACAGGTAAGAGTGTGGACGGCCCCCTGCCACTAAAACCGACCAGTGCGGGTGCTAAAAAACCTGGGGCCGGCCAGGTGGTTTGCGAACCCAAAGGGGGGGAAAAATATCCTTGCTACCCTTAAGATTGTCATGAACCTGGTTGTGCAGAAATTTCTAAAGCACTACTCTGGTCTTCATTGTTCACTGAGGAAGTCTCAAGGTCTTAGCTCACATTTCTGACATTCACACCCTGCTAGCAGCATTGCAGCATCATCTGGGCCTCCACGTCAAAATCTAAAATTTTACATGGAACACACTGGAATTTTCCCCCCTCCCATGCCACGGAGTGGAAGCAGCATAGGATGTAGAAGGGCCCCACGTTTCCCAAAAATTTTTAGCTTTTTTTAGGCGGTGGTTCGGGGTCCCCGGGTTTTTGCAGGATGGACTTAGTTCACAGAGTACGCAATAAAGGGAGCCAAAAGGGGGTTGGTGACGCTCAGGATAAGAAAGTGGAGGAGGACAGTACCAATTTCCCTTCAGTGGTAAGAGGTTGGCACAGATTTCAGGTGGAGGAGGAAGAGGAGGAAGATCTGTTTAGTGCCCCTCGACCCCGAGGCTTGGGAAATTCCAGCAGCATCTCATACGAGTGCTTGGATGCTACATTACCTGCACCATGATCCACACATCAAGACAATCAAAATGAACAGTGGTTACTGGTGGCCATCCTCCTTGATCCACGTCACAAATCAAAATTGAGCAATTTCCTTCATCCCACACAAATTGACAATAGAATGCAGGAATTTGAGACAGTGCTCATTGACCAACTCGAGATATCTATTGTGTCTTCTTCACATTCTAATGTCATGGTGGAACAATGTCAGCAACGTGTCAGCAGTAGAATGGCAAGTAGCCGCAGCAGCAGAAACAGGCGGTGTGGCAATCGTTTTTACCACCTCACCAATGCCTCTAAGGCAGGGCAGCATTCAGACACACAGAGACCGCCTTAACACCATGGTCCATGACTACCTGCGGCTCAACCCCGATGTTTTTGGACTTAGTCCGGACCCAATCAATTTCTGGGTGTCCAAACTGAATGAATGGCCTGAGCTTGCATGGTATGCCATAGAAGTTTTATCCTGTCCAGCCAGATTTATCTCGGGACGCTACTTCAGCACAGCTTGTTGGTTGATAACTGACAAATGTATCCATCTTTCCCCTGAGAATGTGGAACGTTTGACATTTATCAAAATGAATCAAGCGTGAATCTCTGAGGATTTTGTTGCCCTCGTTGCCGATGTCACCAACTAGTAAACTGTAGCACGTCTTCTTCACAATGGGAAATACACATTCCACATTGAAAAAAAAACAGTGGTTGAAAATAATCTTATTCCAAATATTCATTTCTTCATGCAAATTTTATTCTGAGTGTCCAAAAGGTCATATTTGCTGGTTTTGGGGTCAGGCTACTGTAAAAGGGATGCCAATGGGGAAGTACTTCTGTCAGGGGCCCTAATCAATAAGGGGCCCAGTAATATGTTAAAAAAATAGGAAGTAGCAATGGGTGGGGGCCCCATTTGATTTAGCTGCATTGGGCTCTGAAACTGTTAATAGATGACTGGCAGCAGCTCTAGCTACCACTGTACCCCCTATAACTATGGCCCTGCCAGCTGAACCTCCATGTTCCCCATTGGGATGTTCTTGCTGCCACCACACATATGTGAAGTTCTTGGACCGTGGCAAAGAAAGTGATAGAGGGCTCCTGCCAGTTACCATGTATCAATTCCAATACTGGTGTCTTCTTATGTGTCAAAGGGGCCCCAGAGCAGCTGCTACCTCTGTACCTGCTATGACTATGATGTCCTCCTCTTTTCAGTTAGCCATTGAAAAGAATGAATTATTTTAGCATGTGAATTTTTTTCTGTGACTCTTAGAGCTAAATTTTCTTCACTAAGTTGTACCACATATCCAGTTTACCGTTATGGTTGGTAATTCTAGCTTCTCCTCACCTGTTTCAGTATAAAAATTAACCTGATCACCTTCTCCCATAGACTTTTATGGGAATCGGCGATTAATCGAGATCAGCAAATCGAATACATTTTCTTAAAAATAGACAATCGACTTGACCTAGATTTTTTTTAGTAATCGTTCATCTCTATTTGTAATGCCTCACATGATGCAGTGAAGCAAAATAAAATGCTTGCCAAAGCAAACTAGAGAAGCTATGAAACGGTTTGGCATAAGTTTTCAGGAAATTCAAGATCCAGTAGAAAGAAAATGAAAGCGTGTTAATAAAAGTATTTTATTTGTCCAACAAACAAAGGCAGGAAAACTGAGCTTTACTGCACCTAGATAAAATTTCTATAAAGAACATTCTTCAGAAAATATAACGTGTAAATTGTTTGGAAGACCAATAAAATAGAAAAGGAAAAGTTGAAAAAGAAATGTAGTTGCAGCTTGTTTACATTTTAAAACCCCTGTTTGTGTATTTTTCATATCTTACTTTGTAATTTTGAAATAAACTTGTTACGTGGTTAAAAGGATTAATAACCTAGAATGCATAACGCGGCCCATTTAGGCTCATGTACTTACTTATTTGGTGTTTTCTGCAAACAATTATAATTACAGTTTTTTGGTATTTTTCTTATTTTACTTGGCAATGCTGAAATAAACTTGTAAAAGTTATTTATTTGAGTTCCTCCATATGATGTGCACACGGGCCTAAAAGACCCGGGTTATGTGAATGTGTAGATTTCCAACGTCATGCATACTAGGGTTAAAACACGCACTCCAAAACATATGCTATAAATAATTGGCTAAGTGTTGAAATGGTCAAAGCCAAGTTAAATAAACTGAATGTGAACAAGGCTCCAGGCCCTGATGGCATACACCCAAGAGTTCTTAAAGAGCTCAGCTCGGTTGTCGGTGTGCTTCTGTGTATGATATTTAGAGATTCTCTGATGACTGGTGTAGTGCCAGGAGACTGAAGCGTACTTGAATCATGCTTGAGAAAGGGGAGGGATCTCCATGAAACATTGCACGCTCGGGTGTAAACCCCGCCTGTCCGCATCTCTCCACTATCGCGAGCTTGCTAATGAAGATGCCGCTGTAGAAATAGCATGTTTTATGGATATAAAGATCACCACAGACTATGTTGAAGTCACACAATTAACATACTGTTATGCACAATTGATGTTCATATTTATGAATGGGATATGAAATAAATTAAATATTGTTTGATAAGTAATGCTATACCTGCTTTTGACTTGGAAAGTGGATCAATGGAAGATGCTCAGAAATTGCAAGCAGACCTGGACGCGCTGAGTGTTTGGGCTTCCACTTGGCAAATGAGGTTCATTGTGGATAAATGTAAGGTTCTGCATCTGGGTACGAATAATCTGCAGGCATCATAGGTCCTAAGGGGAGAAAAACTTGGAGAATCGCTTGTTGAGAAAGATCTCGTAGATCTAGTAGAACATAGACTACAGAACCGCATGCAGTGTCAATGAGCTGCCTCTAAGGCAAGTAAGATATTGGCATGTATTAAAAGAGGCATGGACTCGCAGAACAAGGATGCAATTCTACCCCTGTATAAAGCATTGGTGTGATCTCACTTAGAATATGCTACTCAGTTCTGGGCTCCAGTTTATAGAAAACATGTAATGGAGCTAGAGAGAGTGCAAAGCCGAGCAACCAAACTTATAAGGGGAACGGAGCATCTTCGTTATGAGGAGAGGTGAGTAGAATTGAACTTAATTAGTCTTGAGAAAAGACGGCTTCGGGGGGACATGATTAATTTATATAAATATATAAATGGTCCCTACAAAAAGTATGGGGAAAAATTATTTCATGTAAAGCCCCCTCAAAAGACAAGGGGACAGTCCCTTCAGCTAGAGAAAAAAGGATTCAGTCTCCAGAAGAGAAAAGTGTTCTTCACTGTCAGAACTATAAATCTATGTAATAGCCTGCCTGAGGAGTTGGTCACAGCAGGAACAGTTGGGAGTTTCAAGAAAGGCTTATATAACTACCTGAAACTAAAGAATATTAATGCGTACGTAGCTATGTAAAATTCTGGATCCTGGCTGGTGGCGGCTCTGGGGTCTGATCTGGAGTCTCCCCTGGAGCAGATTGGTTCTTGCCTTGTGGGTTTCAGGGCATTAACCAGTGGGGAGGCTGGGCTTCAAATCCTTGGCTCCCTCCCTTCACCCACATTTTACCCACCCTTGGTTGAACTTGATGGACACGTGTCTTTTTTCAACCATACTATCTATGTAACTAAAAAAAAAAACATATGTAGAAGGATAGAAGGAGGTTTCTAAAACATAGCAACATGGAAAGGGTACAGGGCTAAATCATGCAATCGACAATGTATTATATATCAACATAATTGTGCAGAAAATACAACAGATATATGTACAATTCATAGTTCATTCATAGGATATTCATTAAAGTGTCAATGCATCATTATAATGTTGATAAGAAATACCTCAGACCAACAACACATAAATTATAAATTGACAGTGCACAAATCAAAACAAAATAAAGTCTATAATAGCTAGCCACTGAGAATGTTAAGCCTGAACATCAGCATATCAATCCTAGTGTGTGATGTTAAGCAAAATAATCAAAATTACTCCACAGTAGTAACACACATAAACAGAAGGTTTATATATGTACAATAGATAGCACTGTGAAAAAATGTCTGAGAAATTTGGTTTATCAGCCATAGTTAGTTCAGATGGGCAATCTATCTTATAAATGAAGATAGTTATTTATGTCCGTTAAAGGGAATATGTTCTATTCTATGTCCTAATATACAAAAAAAATTATCTTTTAGTGCAGAGTAAATCACTGACGTGTCTCAGACTACATCAAGTCCTCAGTCACAGCTACCACTAATAGCAGCCATCTATTAGTAGCCACCCATAGTCTAACTCCATCCACAACATTAGCATAAACAAATATCACAATACTCATATACGTAAAAATAAATATAATTGGTAGAGGAAACTTTAGGTGTGGCCAGTGTTGAAAGTGGGGGGGCCACAATTACGCCGTGTGAACATGCCCTTAATGTACTCACTGTGGCGATACTTCTGTATTGTGTTTTGCAGTTATTGAGGTTGTCCAGAAGTTAAATTTGGGAGGTTATGTCATAGAATCTATTTAACGTAAGAAGCTAGATGAATCATGCACTCTTTAGTCATGGGCTTTTTTGGACTTAATGATAAATATGATTTTCTGTAAGTATTTTCCTCCAAAATTTGCACTTTGCATTTATTGTATATTGTTTTTATACTTGTACTGTTTTTATAGATGATTTCTGTAGTTGTATTTAAGATTGGCATTTACGCCTTCAAGATAAAATTACACTTGGGGATGGGTACATCATATGCATAAGTCAGAGGAAGTGTATTTGTGTAACAGACGTCACTTGTGCTATGCCCACTTTGTCCCATTTTTGCCATTGTATATTTGTAATAAATATATATATATATTATAAAATAAATATAAATAAATATATATATAAATATATATATACATATATATATATAATATATAAATATATATATATATATATATAAATTTTATATATATAAATATATATATATAATATATATATATATATATATATATAATAATTTATAGTGACGCCTGTTACACAAATACACTTCCTCTGACTTATGCATATGATGTACCCATCCCCAAGTGAAATTTTACCTTGAAGGCGTAAATGCCAATCTTAAATACAACTACTGAAATCATCTATAAAAACAGTACAAGTATGAAAACAATATACAATAAATGCAAAGTGCAAATTTTGGAGGAAAATACTTACAAAAAAATCATAATTTATCATTAAGTCCAAAAAAGCCCATGACTAAAGAGTGCATGATTCATCTAGCTTCTTATGTTAAATAGATTCTATGACATAACCTCCCAAATTTTAACTTTTTGGACAAACCTCAATAACTGCAAACACAATACAGAAGTATCGCCACAGTGAGTACATTAAGGGGATTTCACACGGCGTAATTGTATTATATATATATATATATATATATATATATATATTTTATATAAATTATATATATATATATATAATATATATATATATATATATATATAATATATATATACCCATTAATAGCTACAGATGCCTTGGATACTATTTATTTTTTACTCCCATAGGGTTATCAGGCCTGACAATTGTCACAAGAGCAGTCTGTCTATTTGGGCAAGAAGCATGACAGTTTCAGTCTCTCAATGCAGCTTTACTGTTGCAGTTCTTTGAAAAAAGCTAACAAGAGTTAAAGATGGCAGAACTCCCGAGTCTTTAAAGACTCTGGTCATAATTGCAGTAAATCCAAGACATTTTTCTGTCCAAGTACACTTTTTCAATAAACAATTTGGGAGAGGCTTCATATGCATCAGCAGTACCTATCCTGATCTCTGGCCATTGCTTGTGATTAAGGATCCCCAGTTTGCTGCTTATTATCTCAGTAATCTGTGGCAGTCACCCCTCATCATATCACAACTCAGCATATGTGCACTATGGCTCTGCAAGCACTTTGCTTAAAGAGGTTTTGCCACGACCTCTCTTCTAGAAAAAAAAAACCCTGTTTAAAGCCCTGCCCCTTTGTGAGGTCATCACATCACCTCCTGTGCGCGCCCCCAAGGCTGAATACTCAGTGTTCAGGCAGCCTCAGCAGGGGGAAGATCTCTGTGCTCTAGCTAAGCACAAATAGCAATTGCTTGGCTAGAACACAGAGAGAAGTGACAACACACAGGAGCTATGAGGACACTGAGGGAGATCAGTAAGGAGATCGAGATGCCTGGCAGGAGGGATCAGCTGTGATTACAGGAGGGAGATCAGTGAGGAGATCGAGATGCCTGGCAGGAGGGATCAGCTATGAGGACACAGAGGGAGATCAGTGAGGAGATCGACATGCCTGGCAGGAGGGATTAGCTGTGATTACAGGAGGGAGATCAGTGAGGAGATTGAGATGCCTGGCAGGAGGGATCAGCTGTGATTACAGGGTGAGATCAGTGAGGAGATCAAGATCCTGGAGGGGGGATCAGCTGTGATTACAGGAGGGAGATCAGTGAGGAGATCAAGATGCCCGGCAGGAGGGATCAGCTGTGAGGACACGAGGAATCAGTGAGGAGATCGAGATGCCTGACAGGAGGTATCAGCTATGATTACACTGAGGGAGAGCAGTGTGGAGATCTTGATGTCTGGCCTGCGGGTTCCTCTTTGCGGACACGGAGGGAGATCAGTGAGGAGATCGAGATGCCTGGCAGGAGGGATCAGCTGTGATTACACTGAGGGAGATCAGTGAGGAGATCGAGATGCCTGGCAGGAGGGATCAGCTGTGATTACACTGAGGGAGAGCAGTGAGGAGATCGAGATGCCTGGCAGGAGGGATCAGCTGTGAGGACACGGAGGGAGATAAATGAGGAGATCGAGATGCCTGGCAGGAGGGATCAGCTGTGATTACACTGAGGAAGAGCTGTAAAGACACAGAGATGACTGGCAGCAGGGATCAGCTGTGTGGGCTGAGATCGCAGGAGACAGCTGGCAGCAACGGGAGTGTCGCTTTTACACAGGGCTGAGAACGGTGCGCAGTGGAGATGAGAACTTGGGGGAGAAATTACAGCACTGCCAGCCACATTACAAAAGAATGTGATGGTCGGGCAGGGAGGGAGAAACCCATGTGCAGCAATGCGCTTTCCCGTGCCCAGCCATCACAGAGAGAAGGTTCAACTGAGCAAGCGCGGCCAGGCCAGGAGAACAGAATGTGCTGGTTGGAGCCCCTAACAACGAGCAGTACACAACTGAAACAGAAAGGAGATGGCCATTCTAACATGGTACATTTTTTTTAATGACTTATAATTACAAACTTGCTTTAATTTGCATTTGGGATGTTCCCACGTCAATTTAACATTTTGGCAAAACCCCTTTAATAAATTCACTCATTCTTCTGATCTGCAACCCATCATCATAGGTTCTGTATACATACACATAGACACATCAATACAGTGCTACATTAGAACATAGTGCTACACCATATTGAAGTCATCATCTTTATCAACTTTAAAGGAGTAGCACCTGTGAGGCAAGAAACATTTTAATATTGCCAAAAATAAAATGGCGTCAAATAGTATCTACTTAAAAAAACTATAACATTAGTCAACATTAACATTGCTTGCCATTTGTAGTTTAACTTTACTGTAGGGATTGTTCAGTGCTGTCTGGGTGGTTTCACACTATGTTAATGCATACATTGCAGGTATCCGTTGGGGTAACCAGGGGTGTAACTTTGGTTCAAAAAGTTGGGGTGGACCAATTTTCCCTCTCATCCCCTATCTTCCTATGCCTCCTTCACTAGCCTTCCCTTTCAGTTCCCCTCCCTTCCCTTCTCTCCCATCTTCTCCCTGCAGTGAAGCAGCCCCCTGTAACCCAGCTAGGAGGTCTGAGGGAGCATTGTGAGCTCCCCCAGCAGGTCTGGGCAGAGTCCTTATGGTAAACACTCTTGGTGCTGTCCATAAGGTTATGATGGTTTAAATTGAAGTTTGAGCCGACTGGAACAAAAAAAAGCAGTCTGGCAATGAAACAAACCAGCCCCACTCTAAATTTCCCCCTCTAATGAAATAAAAAATTTGTGCAACAGCAAATTTACAACCCCCCCACCCCCCCATCACTACTCCTTTAAATTTTTTTTTTTAAATACACAACAAATGAGGAAAATAAAAAAAACCCAACCCCACTGCACCCCCCTAGGAATCACGTATGTCCCAATATGTACTCCAAAAAAATGAAAATTTTTTTGCTACCATACCCAGAAATAAATCACGACTGCACCCCGGAAATAAATTAAACCCAGGGGGCCACAAAATAATTACCAACGCCCTTAAAAAAAAAATTGACATTGTACCAAGAAATAATAAAATTATTTTTCCCCAAATTGTTTTAATTACACTTTTAAACCCAGAAATGTTTTTTTTATTACTCACGAAATCTAAGATTTAATTACACTACCCCAAGTTTACTTTACTCACTTATTCCAAGATAAAATACCACTGTACCCAAGAATTATTACTTTACACACTATACCCCAGGGTTTACATTCCCACAATACCCCAGAGATTACAAACACATCATACACGAGTGATTCATTAAACACTGTACCCCAAGTTTACATTACATTTGAAACCTCAAGATTTCATCACACCCCCTACCAAGTGTACATTACCCGTACCCCAAATAACATCACCCATACCCCAAAGATTACTCACACACCCACGAGGTTTACAAAAACCACGAACCCCAGAATTACTTTACACATAACCCAGAGTTTCCTACATTACAAACTGTACCCCAAAATTATTTTTTCATTACATATTGACCCCGAGATTTAATACCCCCCCATCCCCCAAGATTACATTAACCTTTGTACCCCAGAGTTTCTTTCCACGTACCCAAGATCCATTTCACACGCCCCCAAGTTTCCCCTCAACCAAACCCCCAGAATTACATTTCACACTTTAAACCCCAGAGATTACCCACCTACCCGGGAATTACAATAACACTGTACCCAAGAGATTACATTCAACCATACCCCAGAGTTTTAAAAAACACTGTCCCCCAAGATTACTTTACACCCATACCCCAGAGTTTAAAAATTAACCAAAAAACCCCCAAAAAACCAAATTTTGCACACTGTCCCCAAAATTTTACTACATTACAACATACCCCAGATATTCATTATTACTGTACCCCAGAGATTACATTACACACCGTACCCAATTAACTATATTTTTCCCGTCCCCAGAGTTTAGTTACCCACCTTACCCTGGAATTACTGCATTATTCCTGTAACCAAGAGATTACATTATCACTGCACCAGAGTTTAATTAAAAACCCCAACCCCAGAGTTTATTACATTAAAACCCTTCCCCCAAAGACAATTACATTAGACAAGGTCCCCCCGGGAAATTTGGGTGTGTATATTCAATACAAAACACAGACATACTACAAATTAGGGAGTTCACATATTTTTTTTCAGCACCGGGGGTGCGTTTTTTGGGAAATTGGGCGCTTGAAAATCCAATTCCGACGGGCAAATGTCCCAAATCCCAGGCAGATTTTCCCCCTCCTACCTTTAAAGGCTGTTGTGCATAAAACGCCCCAAAAAATTCTTGTAGGCTCTGACAGTAGGGCCCCAAAAATACCAAGTAAAATCTGTCATCTAAATGACACACGATTTTAATAGGGTATAAATTTTTTCATTTCCTGTTTTTATTTGGGCGCCGGTTTGGGCGTTTCCCGCACCAAACCGCCCCAAATCAGCTTCATATCTTCTGTGTAACACACCTTTAGGAGTTCAAAGATATAGCGGGACGCCCGCATATGGGAGCTTTGGGGAAATAAAACCCCTTCCCGTCCATACTTCTAAAAAGCTGTGGGGCCCGGCCCCATTTATTTAATTTTCCCCGTGCGTAAATGCAGGGAAGACGTGAATGGCTAAACACATGGCTGACAGTATACACACCTCACATAACAGTAAAACCCTACTCACATCACACACAAAGCCAAACACCCTTGCCCCCCTTACCTTTTCCCTTTTTCGGTGCAATGGCATTCGGAAGAGCTTCCCTTCTTCTCTGATGAGGGGTGAGCATAGTGAAGTGGTATACAATGGGGGGGAAAGAAACAGCCCCCAGTACAGATGTGCGGACTGTGAGCACGTTTGATTGGTGAAGAAGCCCCCGCCCCTGCCCTACCAATCACACTGCTCTCAATCTGCACTGACACTTGAGGCTAGTTTACTCGTCCCCCCAAAGGGACAAAATATAGGGGCTGGTTTTTCTTCTTTTCCCCTTGCTCTGCTCTCCCCCCTTTCGATTCGGTGTTTTTGGGTTATTTTTTATTAAAGAGCTAAAAAGTTGGGGGAAGCCCCCCACCTAGAAAAAAATGGGGGAGACCGTCCCCCCGTCCCTCCTTAAAATTAACCCATGGGGGGAACTGAGGAAAGGTCCTGGCGGGTACCGCATGGCGGGGCCTCATAACCATAAGAAAAGGAGCAACGTTGCCCTTTGGGCAACGTTTGCCAGGTTAGCTATGGGTCAGAGGTGCAGTCCAAATGGCCCCGCTTTAAGAAGGCCCCAAAGCCCTTTTTGCCACATGGGAAGACACCGTATTTTAAAAAAGCATGGAGCTAGGGGGCCCCAATTTTACTGTCTGCATTGGGGACCAGAAGCATCAAGTTACCTCTCTGATTTGCTCTATTTCCCAGCGCCTATGCTTATTTTATGGGACTCAATAGCATAGTCTACTTTACTATTGAGTCCCGCAGGGAAAAACTTGCGTCGGAAAAACAGCAAAATTAAACCTACACGGGCTTCTCTGCCCATTTCCCATGAGGGGTGCTGTGACTCAAATTTTGAATCTTTTTGAGGGGACCCTGAAGGATACCTGCAACATATGCATTAGCGTAGTGTAAACCCACCCATACTTTCCTGGTTGGGGCACCTCCTCCATGTAAGCCACCTCCAGTGGTAGCCAGCATGGTTTTGTTGTGTGTAAACATAGAATTTAGAGCTGTGCTTTATAAAAAAAAAAAAAAAAAAAAAGCTTTAACAACTATTTCGCCATTGAGACATTATGAACCTTTATAGGTAGATCAAAGCAACATAATCTGATAATTTAATAACATCAAATAACATTTATCACCTATTTACTGACTTTTATTTATAGGCAGTGATATAACCTATATCACTGAAAATGCTCAGTAACAAAACAAAACTAATTGGGGCAGATTTATCAATAGTGTCTTACTTTTAGACAGTGTAAAGTTAGACTAGACAGTTTTATAATGCACCACATTTATCATAGTGTTGATAAATCTGGTGCAGGCTAGAACTGTCTAGTCTAACTCTGTCAATCCCGGCGGTCTCCCTCAAATATCTACGCATGCGCTATGTACTCTTGGCAACGGCTTGTCTGCTGTGATTACTTGCGTTCACGTCCAGCAGCTTCCGGCGCCATTTTTGAATGTCCACGCATGCGCTGATGCATCCGCTGATACTAGCGGCCATCTTTGAATGTCCGCGCATGCGCGATGCACTCTTCCGGACGCCGAGCATTCCCTGGTGTGCGGATGATTGGAATGGCGGTGTGTTTGAATTTGGAACCAATGGGGACGATGTAGGTCAGTGGAATAGCGTAAGTGGGCAGTAATAGAGCCCTCATTTGGAATATCCCACCCTATAAATAGGTGGGGAGGGTTTTACACCTTTGTGGGACAGTGACTACTCCACACTAAAGGAGTGTCCACCGGGGAGCATACTAGCTTTTACATCATGATCAGGTATGTCACTTTATTTGTAGCTTGGTCTTTAATTATTTTGCAGTGTTCTCTCTCTGGAAGAGTTTGGATTGAGATGAATATACCAATCTTCCTTTTATCCTTTCCTTGCAGGCACACCAGCCTAACATGAAAAGGTTATCTGCTTATCAGGTACTCTGTATTCTGTCTATTCTATGCTGGGTATCTGGAGCATGGTAATTAGCGGTTTGGCAATCCTTGTTTCTTTAACCCCATTGATAAGCCCCTGAAATTGGGACGAAACGCTGCGTCTGGGGATTTATTTGTTGTTCTTTTTAGGGATTACTGTGCTTACACTATGTTACAGTACTTGTATCCCTGACTTCGTGGCTATAACCAGCTAACTTTTTCTTTTTCAAACAAGAATATGTAGATACAACCATTGCATTAAAGGCGGTGTCATTTTTTCATCTGCATTTATACCCACTTGGTCTTTTTCTATACCCTATCTAGGTTGGAGGCCTGAATGCTAATCCTTCAGATAAATAGAGACTTAGGGTATTTTTGATAGGGACCACCAGTGCCTAAATATTACAGGGTCGCCCTTCTCGGGGTGGGTTCTCTGTATTAGGCGGTGTCTAGGTATCGTGATAGGGATGCGATAGGTTTAGCTCCTCTATTGCCTATTTGGCTAACGGTCCCCTACTAGTTTCACACCCTTATCGGGTGTCTTCACCTTGGTTCTTGATGTGGTTTTTTTAAAGTATTTTGATTAAAGGTTATATTTAAGGAATTGTTCTTTTTGGATATATATTTTTAGTCTAACTCTGTACCACAATTAAGTTGGCTTGCTTTCACACAAGAAACGCAGACAAAATCTTTTGGTCGCACTTAAGCCACGCCCCGTGCCTCGCGGAACCACGCCCCTTTTGTGAAGTCACGCCCCTTTGTCGGACGAGGCGCAGAAGCGTCTGAAACTGTCTAAAACACATAGTAAATGTGGCGAAAAGCTGGTTTCTGGTGCAAATGGAGCCAGAATTCTGGCGCAACTGCTTTGATAAATCTGCCCCATTGACTCTAATTGACTATGTGCACTTTCTCTCCGATTAGTGTCTATGGGACAGATATAGATAGTCACTGTTTTCATGATCAGAGTGGACCCAATTGTCATACCCCAAGCGATTGCACAAGCAACACTTATGTTGTGAGTAGGTAATACATATTGGTAGAACAGCTCCTTTAAGGCAAGATATTCACTTAAAATTTTTAGGAAAATGTATATTATAGAAATACAGTATAAGAATTTTCATGCACACTGCACAGAAGGGTATCTTCAAAGTAAATCTGTACTTTAATGAGCATAAAATTCAGATTTAAGAACATTATACCTAACATTTTTATAGTAAATTTAATATTTTAAGATGCTGTTAGAAGTGAAATGTGAAGCAACTGACAGGAATAGTTTTAAAATGTTGAAAAATGACTTGAAACATTCTTTGTGGTTTTCCCGACAGAAATAATAAACACCAGTGTTAACAAATATACAGACATTTATGGTTTGCTCAGAATGCAGCAAACAAATCACTAAATGGACTAGAGCAGAATGAACTAGAGCAGAATAACTTTGACTATGGCCTTGAACATCACACATCATTAAATCATAGTGTTATTCTTACTCAAGTACAGAGTATGTATAAGTGATGGCAGGGTGCATAAATACAGCACAGGTAGAGACAAATGTCTAAGCTGTTTTGTTAACTGTGTCCTGCTAATTGAAGGGGGGAAATATTTGGCATATTAGTAAACATACACTAGTCACCCAAAACATTAAAACATTGTTGATCTTTATACAATGGCACTTGTTACAGAGTTCGATATTTTATGCTGCAAACAAATAGTCAGTGTTTAAAGCTAGCATGATGGTTTGTTCACATGACAGCTTTTAATAAGGATTTTAGTGTGGATTTCACATTGATTTGCTCATTAAATGTTAGTGGCTTTAATTATGACCAAATTGTGATCATTTGATGACTGGATCAGATTATCTCCAAAATGTCAGTTAAAATGTAGGATATTCCTGGTATGCAGTGGATGGTACCTGTCAAAGAAATTCAAGAAAGGACAACCAGTGAACTAGCAACAGGGTTATTGTAACCCAAGACTCATTGATGCACCTGGAGAGGGAAAGCTAACTCATCTGATATTATCCATCAGTAGAGTAACTACCACAGAGCAACAAATTACGGTGGCCTGGTCTGAAGAATCAGATTTTCTTTTATATCATGTGTATGGCTAGATTACTTACCTGAGGATTTTTGCATGTTGTTGGTTATTTTTACATGCTGTTGTGTGTGTACTGACATGTCTGCTTTTTAGTAGCGATGAGGGAGCAGTAAAAAGTTCGAGTTCGAGTAGAACCTCAAATTTTGAGAAGTTTGGCTCAAAGTTCGAGCGGAGCCCGAACTCATGCCTCGAACCCCATTAAAGTCAAAGGGAGAAGATGCGTAGCCCCGTTCACTACATGTTTAAATTTCCCACATGCGGAAGGCGGGACGCACTAGAACCGCAGTGAAGCTACATATTTATGGCTTCACTACGGCATTTCTAGGCACATTACTGCTGGATGCATAGGTATAGACTCCATCCGAGTCTCACAGCGGCAGCCATGGGTCTTCCCTCCAACGCCGCAAAAGCATGACAGAGGGAGTTCGCAATATGAATGCGGACAAAAATGTTGGGACCTCGGCGCTCGTCTACAATAGTACCTCAGTGAGGCAAAAATATGGTATGAAATGGTTTTGTTTCGTAAAAACAAAATAAATAAAAGAGCAAAAATCTTTTACACCGGCGCTAGATCAGGAGAGTGTGATACAGAAAAGACCGAGAAAGATCGTACATTTAAAATAAAGACTGAGCTCTGATTGGTCAATTTATTCCTACAATCGCTACTTTGTATAGCCAATCAGCACCAAGGTGGTACAAATCAAAGACATCACCTAAAATAAAGGTCATCAGTGATTGGACAGAAAAAGAGGGGCTGGGTCATTTTAACCAATGAGGAAATGAGCTTCTCGAGACACATAATATGTTATGGGAGAATTTCAGCCAATCAGGATATGAGCTACTCATTCCACTATATTTTATGGGGATATTTATTAGATCCCTATTGGTTACCAAAAGAGAGACAAATTCGTATCAACCAATATAAAATGGAGCGACAAACACTACATATTAGTCTATGACATCAAGAAGAGCCCATCACAAACCGCGCTTCAATTCCCACTATACTGTATGGAGAGTAGAGATGGGCGAATTGATTCTAACAAAGTGGAATTCGTTTAGAATTTCAGGAAAACTTCGGTTCAGAACTAAGTCGAAGTTTGGGGTACTTCGGGTGAACGAAGTGTGCTTTTGATTGATAAAATGGCTGCGAGCACATGGCGTTACATGGGGCAAAGAACTCTGGGAGGAAGAAGGGCATAGCCTGCATGACATGTGCAGAGATGAAGCCAATCAGAGACCGGCGGGATTCTGTGACGTCACCGCACTATATAAGTCCGGGCGCGACACTGGCAGCTCACACTCCTCTCACTGTACTGATAGGGAAGGTGCTGCCGCGGCTGCTTATAATAGCTCTTACTGAAGAACTGATTTTTATACAGCGATTTTTGGGGGGTGTCTCAGCTTGTCTATTTCTGATTTTGTGGGGTATTGGATCTGAAGTCCAGTGTGCGTCCAGTGCAGCTGCATATATATTTTAATGCTATCTGCTCACAGCACATTGAATATCCAAGGGGGATCTAAACCTGTTCCTGTTGTATTCATTTAAAGAAACAGCTTTTTTACATTACAACTACCACTCAATTTTTGGCTGCTCAATTCTTTTGCGCAATTTACATCCAGGGGTTAATTAAGCATTGTTTTGCTGCTGTGGTGACTAAAAGAAACCGTCTTTCACCGACAAAAAATACATTTTTCCTGTAGCATAATTCACAAGCGAAGGTGAATTACAATATTTTCTCTTGTTGCGTCGTGTAAAAAAACACACCATTGTAACATGCTACAACGCAGGTAGTTTGTGGTTGCTCAATTGTTTGGCGCAATTTACATCCAGGGATTACTTAAGCGTTGTTCTGCTGCTGTGGTGACTAAAAGAAACCGTCTTTTTCACCGCCAAAAAATAAATTTTTCCTGTAGCATAATTCACAAGCGAAGGTTAATTACAATTTTTTCTCTTGTTGTGTCGTGTAAAATACACACCATTGTAACACGCTACAAAGCTCGTAGTTTGTGGCTGCTCAATTCTTTTGCGCAATTTACATCCAAGGGAAAAACAAGTATTTTTCTGCGTTGTACTCGAAAAAGAACTTTCTTTTTCACCCCCACAGAAGAAAATTCGTACTAATTTATATCCCAAGGGTTTAAATTTAACCTGTTTTGCTTTCACATTCAGTAAAATAACGGGTTTTTTTAAAAGACACTACAAAGTCATTTTTCCCGCCCATTTTGGAGCGCAATTTATATCCAAGGGGTTTCCCAAACTTTAATGGGGTCATTTTTAAGTAAATACGGGGGGTATTTTTCATAACAATATCTTCACAAAATGTCTTACCCATTTTTTAAACAAACATATCAACAAAACACTCTTCCCCTTTATCATCCCCCCCCCCCCAACTTCCTGGGGGGGTGGAAAAAGGGGGGGCCCCGGGGGTCATCGGTGAGGCCCCAACTGCCGTGTATCTAGCGGGCCCTGGCTGAACAACCCAAAGGGGTTTTGTTGGTTTATAGGTCACCCACTTCATCCCAGTGACATCTGACAACCCAACCAAGAGTCGGTGGGGAAAATCAGACACAACCCCTTGTTGGATGGCCCCCGGGGCGGGGCAACGGCCCTACCTGTCCTCAACCCCCCCTGCCATCCGGTTCCTCAGCCAAAGATCTACTAGTGGTCTGGGGTCAGCGACAATATAGCGAGGATGAAAAATTTGGGGGGCATCAGCAGCTCTTGGCAGCAAAAAAATGGGGCGAAAATTCCTGCTTCTTGCAGTAGGCGGCAAAGAATAGATGTGGAGAGTGGCATGGGAGGTCATTTTGTGAGGGGTCAGCCTCGGGCATACCACGACCGGTGATGAGGACAGCAGTGACGATGAAACAAAAATTTGATGATGATTTTAGCCGACCGCACTTGGGAGCCGGGTGAAGCAAGGGCTTCATCATCATCGGAGAAGAGGGCGTAGCTTGCGCGTCAGTCAGCGGCGCAGCCCGCAAGTGGGTTGTGTGGCCGTGAGTCAGCAGGGTAGCAGCAGTGTGAGGTTGGGAGCCAAGCGGCCACGGGGTAAAAAACCCGCTTCGCAGGTCCAAGAAAGTAGCAGCACAGGGGCTCAGCGAGGCAGCGATGGCAGTAGTCACTCAGTGCGGAGCGTTGGCAGTAAAATCAGCTACTCGGTGGTGTGTTCTTTGCTAAGACACCGGAGGAGCCGAATATGGGTATATGTAGAATCTGTGGGCAGAAAGTGAAGCATGGCCAGGGAGCTAAAAGTTGGCACCCCGGCCCTGCGTCAACACATGCAGCGTCACCATCCCGGGGGCCTGGGAGAAACGTGGCTCAGATTTTGGTGGTTTCCCTCCTTCCGCCGCAGCAACAGCAGCAGCAGCGCCCAGTGGCACGCATGCCATTGCAGCCAGTCAAGGCTCCACCACCTCTGCAGAAGGGAGCTGTTTCTCTTTGACATCATCTCCCGATCCAGATGCTCCTGCTCCTCGCTACTCATGGCGCCAGCAGTCGTTCAGCGAGGCGATTGCAAAGAGACAACAGTATGCACCATTCAGAGAACTAATGGCTTGTGCGGAGCCGAGATGGAGAGTTCCAAGCCGTAATTTCTTTTCCAAAAAGGCAGTACCCAACTTCAAAAAATATGTAAAAACAGAAAGGGGAGTCCTTGAGCTTATCGGTTTTTTCCCAAGGTGCACGGCGGCCGGACGCTGGACTGTAACTCATCGGGGATAGTACATGTCCTTTACGGCCCACGGGGTGAATGTGCTTCCTCCCCGGGCCCACACCAAAAAACTTGGACAGGAGCCCCGCTTTCCCCTCCACGTTTCAAACTGGGCCCCGGAACAATGTCCGCCTCCTCCTCCTCCTCCCCACCCCCATTCACCCTCCAAAATTACGCTCCATCATCCCCACATGTGGGACAGCGGTGTCACCCAGTTCTACACCTGGCTTCCTCGGGAAAAAAGTCCCAGGGGGGGAAAAACTGCTCGCGTCATGCAGAAAAGAAAAATCGTGTGTGGCTTTCCCCTGGCCCTTTTTAAAAATTCGGAACCATGGTGATGGACAAGGGGGGTAAATGGTGTCCTGTTGCACCGAGGAGGTGGTCCATGTCCCCTGCATGGCGCATGGTCAATCTTTTGTAAAAGGTCCTGAATCTTCCACAGATTTTCAAAAAATTTGATATGGCTGGAAATTGCATGCACTTTATCATTCCTAAAAAGCCGGAAAACCCTTCTCGGTGAGCAGCAGAACGGCCCCCCCAACACCTCTGATATGCGATTTTTCCCCCCGTTGGAATTCCCCGCCCCACATGTTGGACCGATGTAGAAAAAAGAAAGGCCATTAACATTTTTTGATGATCCAGGCGGACAGAAAATCCCCCGTGTAAAATTTTATTCAGCCAGTGGCGCTCATGCGTAACCCTACCATTTGCTAAACCCTTTTAGGGGGGCACATTATTTGTCAGTCCCAGGGCTACGGGAATGAATAACGCATTCCACTGCTTCATGTCTGGAAACAGATGCTGAAAAAAACGTCGGGCAGGGGGCTGGAGACGTGGGGATAAAACTCAGGCCACATGAGTCCGGTGGGGACTAAAAATGGAGGAGGAGGAGGAGGACATTGGGGCAGAAGCATTGTCTGGGAAATGAGTAGATTTTTACCCGGGGACAGAGAAAGGAAAGGGCAGCTGGAGGGGTAATGGGATGAGGAAGACGAGGGAGATGACCCGCAAGCACCATGGCAGTATACAGTGGAGATGGAGGAGGGAGCCCCTCGGAGTCACTTGTGCAGATGGCCTGAAAGCATGCTGATTTGCCTGGCTAGGGGAAGTGAATAGTCAGCATCCGGCAGAGGGATGACTTCTAGCTCTCCCACCCTATTGGACCCTCGTACTGGTCCAAAATGGTAGCCTTTTTCCCAGCTATTGAGGGGGAGGACAAACTCAAATACTATAGGGAAATCCTCCGTAGTCATTTGGGCCCGCTGCCTATGTGCGGCATCGTCCCCTCTGACAGGTCTGACCGGGGGGTTCCTCAGAGCTCACGTACTACGTGCCGCGGCTGCTGGGGGAAGGTGGGGGGGGGTAGGAGCAGTACCAGCTCCATCAGTAGCAACCTAAGTCTGGAGTCACTGATGAGCAGCTTCCTTCACCCGCCTAGTGAGGAGGGCAGTCGCCAGCAGCAGCAGCAGCAGGACCTGGAGCAGTCCCTGAACCAACAGGTGGTGGCCTACTTGGACAGCACTCTGTCACCCCAGTTAGAAGATCCGCTGGACTACTGGGAGCAAACTGGATGTGTGGCCGCAACTTGCCGAGTTTGCAGTGGAGAAGCTGTCTTGCCCTTGCCAGTAGTGTGGCATCAGAGCGGGTGTTCAGTGCATCGGGGCCATCGTTACACCAAGGAAAACCCCGCTTGCCCAAACGGGAAATGTGGAACGACTGCCCTTTTTGTCAGATGAATCAGGGTGGATCGGCCAGGATTTTCCACACACCAATGCCTTAGGCTTCAGACTACATCAGCCAAGACGCATCACCCAAACTGTTAGAAAAGAGTCTGGTAACAAACTACCTGCCTCAGCCATATTCTGATGCCGCCACCCGCTTGGTGCCACACATCTGCTGACCGCTTCTCCATCTGCCTACCACCATCTTTCCATCGGACTGGTTTAGCCACCCACCTCCACACTCTGTCATTGTGTCACTC
This sequence comes from Phyllomedusa bahiana, assembly GCA_025379985.1. NCBI lineage: Eukaryota > Metazoa > Chordata > Amphibia > Anura > Hylidae > Phyllomedusa > Phyllomedusa bahiana. The sequence continues at coordinate 42,065 of JAODAL010011572.1, forward strand.
TATGACCTCATGCTGCTGCTGCTGTTGCTGGTGCCGTGACATCCACACTGTCATTGTGCCACTCTCTGACCTCATGCTGCTGCTGCTGTTGTTGCTGATCCGGTCACCTACACACTGTGTCATTGTGCCACTCTCTGACCTCATGCTTTTGCTCCTGCCGCCCTCACCTCCACTCTCTGTCATTGTTCCACTCTGTGGCCTACTCCAGTTTTTGCCACCTCCAGAATGACATTGTGCCCTGCCTGACTTCATGCTGCTGCTGTCGTGACCTCCACACTGTGTCATTGTGCCACTCTCTGACCTCATGCTGTGCTGTGTTGTTGCTGCTGCGGTCACCCAAACACTGTGTCCCAAAGTGCCACTCTTGACCTCATGCTGTTGCTCTGCCGCCGTCACCTCCACTCCCTGTCATTGTGCCACTCTGTGGCCTACTCCCGTTTTTTGGCCACCTCCAGAATGTCATTGTGCCCCCTGTCTGACCTCATGCTGCTGCCACCGTCACCTCCACTCTCTGTCATTGTGCCACTCTGTGGCCTCTACTGTTTTGCCACCAACAGTATGTCATTGTGCCACTGTCTGACCTCATCATGCTGCCGCTGTCACCTCCACTCTCTGTCATTGTGCCACTCTGTGGCCCACTCCAGTTTTTTCCACCTCCAGAATGTCATTGTGCCACTGCCCGACCTCATGCTGCTGCCGCCGTCACCTCCACTCTCTGTCATTGTGCCACTCTGTGGCCTACTCCAGTTTTTGCCACCTCCAGAATGTCATTGTGCCACTGCCAAACCTCATGCTGCTGCCAGCGTCACCTTCACTCTCTGTCATTGTGCCACTCTGTGGCCTACTCCAGTTTTTGCCACCTCCAGAATGTCATTGTGCCACTGCCTGACCTCATGTGCTGCCGCCGTCACCTCTACTCTTGTCATTGTGCCACTCTGTGGCCTACTCCAGTTTTTGCCAAACCCCCAGAATGTTTATTGTGCCACTGTCTGACCCCATGCTGCAGCCACCGTCACCTCCACTCTCTGTCATTGTGCCACTCTGTGGCCAACTACTGGGTTTTTCCACCTCCAGAATGTCATTTTGCCACTGTCTGACCTCATGCTGTGCTGCTGTGACCTCCACCTCCTGTCATTGTGCCCCTCTGTGGCCTACTCCAGTTTTGCCACCTCCAGAATGTCATTGTGCCACTGCTGACCTCATGCTGCTGCGCCGTCCCTCTACTCTCTGTCATTGTGCCACTTGTGGCCTACTCCAGTTTTTGCCACCTCCAGAATGTCATTGTGCCACTGTCTGAACCTCATGCTGCTGCCACCGTCACCTCCACTCTCTGTCATTGTGCCCCTCTGTGGCCAAAATACTGTTTTGCCACCTCCAGAATGTCATTGTGCCCCCTGTCTGACCTCATATGCTGCCCGCCGCCCCTCAACTCCACTCCCTGTCATTGTGCCACTCTGTGGCCAACTACTGTTTTGCCACCTCCAGAATGTCATTGTGCCACTGTCTGACCTCATGCTGCAGCTGCTGCTGATGCCGTCAACTCCACACTGTGTCATTGTGCCACTCTCTGACCTAATGCTGCTGTGGCTGCCGCCGTCACCTCCACACTCTGTTTACTGAGTTGCCATCTGAGCTTCAGCTTGTTTTTTTCCAGCTGTCGCTGCCATGACTTTATCAAGCTACATTCCCCCTTCAGTTTTTTGGTCAGTTTTGCCACTTAATGCCCAGGGAATTTGTTGGTGATAGCGGATTCTAATAGCGGCGGCAGTCATGTGCGTGTCATACTAAAACACAACATTGTATGAACGACCAAAACCAGCTCACCTCTGCATATTTAAGCATGGCACAACCGTTCTAACAGCACCCTGGCAGGGTCTGTGCAGCATGGAAATACGTTGTTTTTTTAACGTGATTCGTTCCTAAAGTAATTACGGACCGAAGTTATTTTATGTCGGGAAATTCGGCGATGTAGTGAGCGAAAAACCGAAAATTTTTGAGAAATTCGCCCATCTCTAATGGAGAGAGGAGATCGTCCTCCAATAGATTCAAATAAATTGGGGCTCAGCTGGAATAGCCAATCAGGCTTCGAGAAGCTTTCTCCATTAAATTCTATGTGCATTACGGAACTTAGGCACATTAGTAATGCGCCTAACATGTATAAAGGCTATAGATAGGTTGGAAATAAAAGAAAAGTCATTTAGGATCGCATGACAGTGAATAGAAACTATGAGTACTAAATTTTACTTGGTGGATCCACAGTTCCAGACAAGACCTGTGCTGTGCTGACTCTTGATATATGTAGAATAAAGGGTGAGAGCAGCAAAAATAAATTTCTAATTTATTTATATATTTATTTTTACATGTCGCCCATGGTGTTTAAAAATGGTTTTTATTCCAATGAAAACAATGTCAATAAAAGAGCATAAAACTTTTACACCTATTCTGGCAACAAAATACTCGTCGTGTTCCTTGCCTGCACCAGCACTACATTGGGAGATGTGTTACAAGAAAACCCGGGAAAACCGTACATTGAAATTGAGACCAAGCTCTTATTGGTGAGTTTGTTCCTCCAATCGCTAATCGAGTGACGTGGAGCCATTATTCTCTATGAGAGTCTGTACAACCAATCAAAAACAAGGCGGTATAATTCAAATAACTCCCAGCTTATATAGAGTTAAACAGCTTCGGACATCTGCTCCAATGTGCTATTGAATGTCAATGGATTCTAAAGGCGCGCACTCGCGCACCTCTCTCACTTCTCTTTGTATAGTTTCCAGTGTGTGGTGCTCAGTGAGTCAAAAAAGAGAAGTCTCTTATCATAGCAAATATAAACAGAGAATAAAGTCTTCATGGCACTGTTTCGCTTGTGAATCACGCTTCCTCTAAGCCTTAGAGGAAGCATGGTTCACAAGCGAAACAGCTGTTGCCTGTCTGTTGCTCCTGCGTGAGCTTTCTTGTATTTCGAACGCCCTTTATTGCATTAGATGCCGAATAAAAATCGCGATTTTAGACCCGACTTGCTGGTGAGTGTGCCTGGTGTTGGAAGACTAGTGTTTGAGCGATAAACGTTGTGACCATCGCGACATCGGTAGTCGATGTTCGATAGTTCGACCTTTCATCATAGATCCATAGGGTAGGTCGATGGTAGGTGGGTCGATGTGCGTATTATGAGCGAATGAACCATTAAGTCTATGGGAGAGCAACATCACCTTCATTCTGCTAGCGCAACCAAACAGGGGCTGGAGATAGCTGGAATTAAAGTATACCACAACAGTCAAATGGATAGTGCATACATCTTAGGCAAAACAACTTAGGTTGATAAAAGCCAGACAGTGGAAAAAAATCAAACACCATGTATTATCCCTGTCTTGGTACCACCAGCATGACCCTTAAACCTGCATCACCCTCAAATTAAAAAGTGCAGAAGGCAGTATGATTTGAACCATATCCTTACTTGAAACCTGGACATTGAATCCTGTCTGGAACGGCAGCCATGAGCTCCAACCATGCATGACCCCAGATTTAAAAGTGCCGGAAAAGGAGTCTTTCAAACACCATTTTAGTGAACTGGACATTGACTCTATACCTGTTCCTGGGCGCACAGCATGAGCCTCAAACCTGCATGACCCCAGCTTAAAAGTGCCGGAAAAGATGTCTTTTCAACCACCATTTTAGTTTCAGCTGGACATTACTATATCTGTCCTGTACCGCAGAATGACTTATTTAAACCTGTCTGACCAACAGATCAAAAGTGCCTGGAAAACGGAGTCTTTTAACCACCATTTTAGTTGAAAACTGGACTTTGACTATACCTGTCCTGTACCCGCAGTAAGTATAACCATTAAACCTGTCTGACACTCCAATTAAAACGTGCGGGAAAAGGATGTCTTGACCACATTAGTTGATATTTGTAATTATACTATATTCTGTCTCTGTATCGCAGATATGACCATTTAAACTGTCTGGACCGCCACAGATTAAAAGTGCCTCGGGAATTAGGAGTGTTGTTCAACTCATCCATGTAGTGTTAACTGGACATATACTGTACCTGTCCTGGGGTAGCGCTTGCCCCTCCGTATGAGTGCGGACCAATTGAGCTTCCACTTGGAAATACTGGTGGTTTAACGGACCAAACTCCTGTTTCACCCAGGTGCCCTTTTCTTGGCATTTCTTTTTTTTTCCCTTTTTTATTTCTTGTACTAACGTCGCTGGGAACGGAAATTGTGTCTCTGTACTTTGTTCTCTGTCCGTGATCCATACTCCATGTCCTCTGAATAACTAATTCTGGTCAAGTTTTCCTGTACCTCCCTTGTACAATTCTGGGGTCTTTTTTTACCAGCTATTTTGTACTACAATGTTTTTTTGTAGTTAATTCTAGAAAACACATTTTTAAAAATAGGATGGAATCCCCACTTGTCTTTGTTTCTCTGTTTTTAATTGTATTAAATGGGTATTGTCCTCAATACGAGGGATTGGATAAACTATGTTAAAGATCTTGCAAAAAACAAGTAATTTTGCTATAAGTGTCCATTAACAGTGTCCTTCCTATTCATGTTTCTGACAGCACCATAACCCTTGAGCCACTCTTGACAATTGTGAAGAACAAATGTCTGTTAGACATAACCAAAAAAATCTTTTTATAATAGGACCTGCTATATAGCTGCATTTCAAAGCAAAATGCCCCAAAAAATTCATAGCATGACCCTTGAGCCCACTTTGGACAATTGAGAGAAAAAATGTCTGGTAGTATACAACTTTTTTTTATAATAGGACCTGTGGTACTAGCTGCATTTCAAAAGCAAAATGCCCCCAAAAATGTAATAAGCATGACCCTTGAGCCACTTTTGACAAGTGTGAAGTAAAAAATGTATGTTTGGATAACAATCATCTTTTTTTTATATAGCGACTATAATTAATAAGACCTGTTGGTATTGCTGCATTTCAATGCTGCATGACCACAATATATTATTTAATTGACTTCTTCAAGCACACTGTTAAAATTGTGAGGGAGACAAAAATGCCACTTAGAAGCACATTTTATGTTCCAACTGGACCATGGATTATTGCTGTATCTCCACAGCTACATGACCCCAAAAATTTATAATTATGACTTCTCAGCCACTATTAAAATTGTGAGGGAGAAATGCCAATTTAAAAGCCACATTTTGTTCCGCAAAGGACTCATGATTATTTGCTGTTTATCTCACAGCTGCATGACCCACAAAAATTATAAATATGATCTTCTCACCCAACTTATTTAAAAATTGTGAGGAGAAATGCCACTTAAAAGCCACATTTCTATTCCAAAGGACCATAATTATTGCTGTTTCTCACAGCAACATGACCTCAAAACCTTTGTCAATGCGAAAAACTTCTAATGATAAAGTGAGTAAATGGATACGGTGTTGTCATGAAAAACCTTGCTGTCTTTTACAGTCTCTCCTCACTGCAAAACCAGCAAAATGATCTGTTGGAAAATGAGAATAAAAAATTGCAGAGAAAATGATCATTTTTAAAAATAAGTTTCAAGAGGACCATTTCTGTCTTGAAGAGGAAAGTGAAGTAGACCGGCAACTAACGGTGACCTCGGCAATTGGGGCCACAACAACAGTCAGAGATCATGCCTGATTTCATCTTGATGAAAGTCAATCGATCCACATTATTCTGTGGAATGCCGGATGGTTTTGCCTGTAATGACTCCTCCAGCTTGCTGAAGGTCCGCTCAGATATGACGCCTTGGCTGCTGGGCAGGGACAACCACCTCTATTGCGTGGACGAGCGGAGCTCGGGCCATTCGTCTATTTTGGATGTCACCCAGAAGTCTATTGGGTCCGGAACACATCCAGCAAGACATCGGTCGTCTGAGAGCCAGATAGGTCGTGCACCATGATCTTAAGCTGGTCTATGTGTGTTTGGATGTGTGCCCTGCATTGCATGGTTGGTGAGGTGGTAAATAAGATTGCCAGAGGTCACCCATTAGGGGCTTCTGCCACCTTGCTGCTGCTGCTGTCGCTACGGCTACTTGGAACATCTACTGCTTGTCACGTCGCTGATGTTGTTCCACTGTCGACATTTGGGGATCGTGAAGCAGGAGCAACAGATGTCTCCAGATTGATCAATCAGCAAGGTCTCCATTTCCTGCATTTTACTCTCTATTTGGGTGGGTGGAAGGAAAGTGCTGTGTTTTGTTTTGTACCGGGGATCCAGGAGGGTGGCCACCAGTAACTGTTGTTATTTTGATGGGCCATTAATGCAGAGGTTTTGTGGCGGAAATGGGCATCCAAAGCACTCATGTGAGAGATGGAGCCTTGATTTCCCAAGCATCTGGGTTTCGAGGGACATAGCAAACTGATCTTCCTCATCTCATCCTCCACACTCATATTAGCGGCAACACTCTTTCATAGGCAGGAGTCGGGTAACGTTCGGTGTCTAGGAATACCTCCTCCTCCTCCTCACGTCTGCCTTCAGCACAGCTTCACACAGCCTGACTTAGCTGAGAGTGATGCACCCGTATGAGAGCTGATGCGCCACCATTGCACTAGCTCTGGACCCCGAAACCACTGCCTAATGAAGAACCATTGAATTGTGAAACTGTCGGGCACTTGTGGTTTTGACGAGAGAAAGGCTCGTGTCTGAATCTGTGTCCGTCTCCTACTCCGTCGCTGGCGGGACCTGTTGTTTCAGATGTGTCCAACGATCGTTCCAGATTCTAGGTTGTCACCACAATGCTCATGCTGACAAGGGTATTGTCCGCACTTGACCATTTTTGGTGGTTATTCAAAACTTGCAAGGATGGTGCAGAGTCTTTCACCTTGCCTCAACTCTAGGTGGCTCAACCAACCCCGAGGTCCGCACCGCTGCTTGTCAGCATGTGTCATTCGTACTGCTTAAGGCATTGCGGCTGCTGCCACAAAATCGCTGGAGCATGTGGAGGGTGGAATTCCAGCGTGTTGCCACGTCAACAATGAGAGGGTGAACGGCGGGAGGGCCCGAGCTGACGCTGCAAAGCCGCCAGGCGGGACGAAGCAGGTTTGAGAACGGCGGGATGTGTGAACTTAGACTTCGCAGCCTTCGCTTAGCAAGGCAGTCCAGACCCGGGTGTAGCTCTTTAGAAATTTTGGGACGGACAAGGTTCATGAAATGTGCCAGGATGGATGTGCTCCAGTCTAACGATTCTTAAGGTGCGCCAGCAGATTTCGCCAGTTAGCGCACACCACATTGCTGGCCAAGCGTTCTTGGTCACCCCAGCCAGCTCTCGGTCTTGTTGCGGATGAGCCGTCCACAGCTCTTGACCGGTGTGTGGTCGGTCTCCAAGACAGATTAGATTTCAAAACGGCCTGGTTTCTCTGGGCACGTGATGCCACCAGTAGGACCTTGGGGGAAAGTACCCTGCACCTTCCCCTGCGGTTTTGACAGAGCGTGCGCCGGCCTGAGAGCCACGTCAACCCCCAGAGACACACCCAGTCACCAGTGAGCTGTCACAGAGATATAGCAGCCTTGGCCGTGCTTACTAGTCCATGGGTCGGTGGTCAGATGGATTTTTCGGCAACTTGATGCAGACAACGCGCTTGAGAATTTTAAGATGACATGTGGCTGGCCAGGGACACTAGGGACGGCTTTTGGCAAAGAAATGCATGATCGGCATTGGTATTGGGTGGCAGGCATGGGCCATGACGCCTGGCGGATACCCATCTGTGTCCACCAGACGGAAGGACATTTCCATGGCCAAAAGCTGGCATGATGCCGACATTTTCGGGCTTTTGTTTGGGTGGTTTGGTTTAAAGTGTTTTCTTTCTTCTCCCAAAACCTGGAAGACAGAAGGTGCTGCTAGGACTGGACCGCTGTCGGCAGTGCAGGGCGTCAAATGGAGGAGAAGGGGGGCTTCTAGTGATGGGAGTCTCTGGTGGTGCTGGTGGTACTAGCGGCGACGGTGGAGGCTGAAGGGCAGCTGATCCGCCTGATCATGACTCTGTAGAGACTGGGCGCTGGGAGACGTCTTGGTGATGGCCGGAGGAGGAGGAGGTCGGTAGACAGGGGGTGTGGACAGTGGTTGGAGGCCCGGCGTCAGTCGGCCTTTTTGGACAAGTGTTGCCTCATTTCAACTCATTGCATTCGCTTCATGTGGATAGACTTGCTTGGGTGGGTGGTTTAAACACTATAGGTTTCTTGCCCTTCTTTTCTGCTTTTACGGAATAGGCGGTATATGACATCGCTGGTGTGAATCAGAGGCTTGGTCAAAGAAGGCCCTGGCTTGAGAGGGTCTCTGGACCGTTGTTGACGGCGATAAAGCGAGAGAGCGGGGATTGCACGCCTGACGTGGCTGGCGGAATCATATCTGCGGACTTCTGTGACCATCCTCTCCACTTTTTGAGGCGGAAACAAGTACTGACACCACCCCATCGTATTCCTCCTCATCAGTGATGAAGCGCTCGTAAGTAAATTCTGCTGAAAAGACCACGTTTTGATCCGCAATGTCGTATCATCATCATCAAACACAGGTGACTTTGTCGTCCTTGACATTCTGCTCAGGTAGTGCGGGCGTACAAGAAAGAGGGATGGCAATGGCTCGTTGTCCGAACCGCCTGGGATTTTTGCAGATTGTCCGGCTTCCTTCTCCTCTCTGATGGCATCAGTAACGAGTGTCAGAGCAGAGAAAAATCATCTCATGTTCTTGGCCTCTTGAGCTTTTAACATGCCTTTCTGACCCCAACGGCCATTTTGTCATCAAAGAGGTCTTCAGAAAATGGATTATCCACAGTGGTGGGTACACCAGTTGGAATTTGGGCTGCTTCTTGTTGGACGGATTTGCTGGTTGATGTGATGACGACATTTGCGGCCTGTGACTGGGGGACCGGGAGGTAAGTGCTGGATGAGGTTGCATGTAACCTTGAAGGACAGATTGGGTGACACTGTTCGTACTGAGATTTCACAGGGCCTGGACGCGATGTACAGGCCTGACGTTCTGCAAACTGACGATCCGCTGGCCATGCGTGGTTGTCGCCAGCACTGGAAGGAGAGCCTTCTCTCGTTTTTACCTACTACCTCCTGTCCTTACCCCCCTCTTTGCTCGCTTACCACCTGGAATTTCGCTCCTTGTAGAAATATAAATTTGAGTAAGGTATGGAGAGTTTGGAAAGTCTCTATTAAAAGACGCGCAAATCACAGCTATCTCAAATCCCTCAAATCAAAAAAAATTGCTGGATTCAAATATAACTGCAAAGTAGATTCTATCAACAAAGCTGGCCTGCGCCAAAAGTGAAAAAAAACACGTATCGAAATGTATTGGATAATAAAAAGGTCATTTTAGGCAACTATCCAATTCACTGTGTGACTAAAAAATTGTCTGGATTCAAAATTTACTGCAAAGGAGATCTTTCAAACCAAAGCTTGGCCTGCGCAAAGTGAAAAAACACGTTTCTGAAATGTATTCGGATAATAAAAGGTATTTTTGGCACTATCAATTCACCTGTGGTGACTACAAAAATTGCTGGATTCAAATTTAACTGCCAAAGTAGAACTCTATCAACAAAGCTGGCCTGCGCCAATCGTGAAAAAACTCGTTATCTGAAATGTATTTGATTATACAAGGTATTTTTGGAACACCTATCAATTCACCGGCGGGGTGACAATAAAATTGCTGATTCCAGAATTTAAGTGCAAGCTGCCTCAATGAACTAAAGCTGTAGTGTGCCAAAGTCAAAAAACACGTATCTGTTATGTATTCGTATAATACAAGATTATTTTTGGAACCTTTCAATTAACATGTGGTGACTATATATTGCTGGATTCAAATTTAGTGGAGAGGTGGTCTATCAACAAATCTGGACTGGGCAAAAGTGCAAAAAAACACGTATCTGTTAATGTATTCGTATAATACAAGATATTTTTTGGCACCTTTCATTAACCTGTGGTGACTAATAAAATTGCTGTTCAAATTTAAGTGCATGTGTGGACTGTATATGAACAATGGTTGGTATGGGTTTAAAATTGAAAATGAACACTATCGAAATGTATACTGATAATAAAAGTGGAGTTTTTCACCTAACAAAGGGACCTGCAGTTACTAGAAAAGATGTGTATCCTATAAGTTCAGGCTGCCCAATATCCGGGAAATATTTCAATAGAAAACTGTTAATAATAAAGCTATTGCAGTCCCAATGTCTACACTAAGTCTTGGTGAATTTTATCCAGTTTTTCTTTATAGAGCTTGTCTGTGTTCGCCCACGGGGGCCGCCCCCCTCCCATCCGTGACTTTACAGCGGTAAGATGCCCTTTAAATTCTCTACCTAACTACATAAAATCTTCCAATCTCTAATCTAACTAAATTGTAAGGATCACAGCTAATAGTAGGGGTTTCTCTGTGAAGAAATAGAAATTTCACTGAGCTGTTTGGACACAAGCAGAGCGCATTTCCCTTACTGCTCTGAGACGCTGAGAGACACGAGGCTGAACAGGAAACGCTGTTCTATGTAAAACGAGGTCATGTGATTTTTCCAGCCAATCGCAACCATACACATCCCAGTCATGACATCGCACACACATCTCACCCTGCTCTATTCTGTAAGCTGATTTGCTGGCCACCAAAATGACAGGAAGCGCCGAAAATGGCGCAATCTTAATAGATGATGCACAGATTTTAACCTAAATTATCGCATGATCTAAAAATTTCGATCAACATAAAAACTGTGCCGATTTCAACTTTGTCGATAATAATCGCTCAACACTAGTGAAGACTTTTTTCTCTGTTTATATTTGCTATAATTCAAATAACATAGTTTAGAAGAAAGCTAATCGGTAATTTTGCAGAAATAAGGAGGCTGGACTATTCCAGCCAATGAGAGCACGAGTTACTAAGAACTCATAATGTGCTATGGTATGAGTTCCACCAATCAGAAGTCGAGCTACTTGATCCATTTTATTATGTGGAGACAGAATCTTGTATCTGATTGCTGTATAGAACGTGAGCGAAATTCGTATCCGCTAATCCTAAAGGGAATGACAAAAACTATTCCCCATTGAGGGAAACAGCCGAGCCCCCCTTCCACTTTAGCAAATCAGAGAAAGAGCTCCTCTCTCCATAGAACATAATGGAGTTTGTCGCTTGGATCCTGATTGGCTCTCACAGCCGCCATAGGCAAGAATGGAGCTATCGTCGCTCCTTCTAGGACTGGTGGATACGAATTTCCCTCACTTTCTATACTCCAATCAGAGTCAAGATTCTGCCTCCATAGACTAGAATGGAGTGAGTAGCTCAACTCTGGTGGAACATATCCCATAGCATATTATAGTAGCTCATTCTCTGATTGGCTGGAAATATCCAGCCTCTGTATTTCTGTCCAATCACTGAACAGCTTTATTCTAAGCTTTGTTTTTTGAATTGTACAGCCTTGTTTCTGATTGGTTGTAGTGATTCCCATAGAGAATAACGGTTCCACATTGCTCGAGTAGCGTTTGGAGGATGAAATGCACTGATTAGAGCTCTGCCTCATTTTTAAATGTACGGTTTTCCTGGTTTACATATTACACGTCTCCTGATTAGAGATGGATGAAGTTCTCAAAAATTCGATTCGGTGACTTAGCCGAATTTCCCGACAAAATTCGTTTCGGTCCGAATTACTTCGGGACGAATCACCTTAAAAAACAGCTATTTCCAGGCTGCACAGAGCCTGTAGGGTGCTGTAGAATGTTTTGTCATGCTTAAATATGCACAGGGAGCTTGGTTTGGTCTTCATACAATGTTGTGTTTTAGTATGACACGCAGATTACTGCCGCCGCTCTTAGAATCGCTTCACTATAAAATTCCCTGGGCACTTAAGAGGGCAAAACTGACCAAAAAACTCAAGCGGGAATGTAGCCTGATAAAGTCATGTCAGCGACAGCTGGAAAAAAACAAGCTGAGGGCTACGATCCTACCATTGCATCAAAGAACACACCACAGATCACAGCACAGTAAGGGGACGTCACAGCAGGAGTCAGTCAAAGGTCAGGCCAACAGGTCAGGGCAGGCGGCAGAGATTCGAGGTCCGGTAACATAGCAGAAAGGTCGGGGAAACGGGCAGACAGGAACTGATGAACAGGTGGAAATTGATGAACAGGAATAAATATATTAACAGGGGGAAATTGATGAACAGGAATAAATATATTAACGGGGGGAAATTGATGAACAGGAATAAATATATTAACAGGGGAAATTATTCAACAGAGAAAGGCCATTAACGATTTTTGATGATCCAAGTGGACAGGATGATTCCCCTGGGCAAACGAAGTCACAAACGGGAAGAAATGCTCAATCAGGTTGTTCAAGTCTTACACTCATCTGCAAGACATTCTAAAAAGGGCCAGGAAACTTTGCATGCACTTCAGCCGTTCTTACACCACCAATAACACCCTCCTTAAGCTGCAGCGGCACACCGGCTTCCCCCAACATAGGCTGATATGTGACATTTCCAAACGTGGAATTCCAGTCTCCATATGTTGGAATGACTCTATGAACAGAGTAGAAGAGTGAATAAATCAGGCGATGCCTTTTTCAGGCTAACTGAGTATATTTGATGGTGAGCTTTCGAGAGTACTAGCTCCCTTCTTCAGACATGGTGTTATACAAGAAACTGAAAATTTACAGACTTTTTATACACAAAAGACATGGACATTCAAAGGGTCCTAGAATTCTTAAAAATAACAAAATGCAATATAAGCAGAGAAGTCATTTACAACAGGTCAAGAAATCAACTATCTGGAAACTTGTGAGGCGTGACGGAGGGGTCAGTAATTCTGCGTCTTATCTCGTAGCTATCAGGTGTAATTTGCGGCCATCACAGTTCACACAGATTCACTATTAATAACAGGAAGAAAAATAATCTTCCAGTGGCAAAAAATTTTCCTTCCAGAGAGGGCCCTTTCTTTTGAAAAAATTTGAAGATTATGGTTTTAATGGGACATTTAAAGGGATGCAAAAGGGGGGGAAAGGGGGGGGAATTTTTAAATTAATGAAAAAAATTTCAGATCTGCAAAATGGGCAAAAAATTTTTTTAATTCCGCTGTATTTTCAAATATGTGTAAACCCTGTTTTTAAATACTTCTTTTGCTTATATTGCATTTTGGGTTTTTTTTAAAAGTTTTCTGGGCCCCCTTTTTGAAGGTCCATGTTTTTTGTGATAAAAAGTTTTGTAAATTTTCGTTTCTTTTTTTAACACCATTTTGGGAAGGGAAGGGGAGCTAGTCTCTCAAAAAGCCCCAACCTCAAATATACTAAAAGTTAGCCTAAAAATTGGCACCCCTGTTTTCTCCACTCTTCTACTATTTTCTAGGGGCTAACCGTTTAAAACATTATAGTTCTTAAACAGAGAAAGGCTTTTAAAAGGTTTTTATTGTGCCCAAAGCGGACAGGGTTCCCCCTTTTAATTAATTTTAATTTTCAGACCCACCCAAGATCATGCCCTTTTGCCCACTGCCGTTTGCTCGGGCCCCTTTCATGGGGAAACATCCCTTTATTTGGCAGTCGCCCAGGCCCTGGGGGATAAATTTTAACGAAAAATTCCACTGCTTCATTTTGGGTCACGGACACCCGGAAGTGGATCCAAACTGGAAAACCGAAAAGCAAATGCAAAAAACCCACGCCACGGGAGGGGGGGATCAAAGAAAGTCCGGTTTTAAACGGGGTCTACCGGGTTTTGTACCCCTAAAGTGACTTGTTTGGGGTGGGCCAAAAAGATTAGTGTGGTACAGAATCGTCGGGCAGGTCGTAGTAAAAAGGGTTCGGGCCCAAACAGGTCGGGGCAAGGCGGCGGAGATTCGAGGTCAGGTAATTTTAGCAAAAAGGTTTGAGTAAACGGGAAAAGGAAAACTGATGAACGGGGGAAAAAAATTGATAAACAGGAAAAAAATATTTTAAAAGGGGAAAAATTTATAAAACGGGGGGAAAAATTGATGAATGGGAAATTAAATTTATTAAGGGGGGGGAAAATTTTTGGGAAGGGGGAAAATGAGGGAACAGGAATTTAAAAATTTTTTTTAAACCAGGGGGAAATTATTAAAACGGGGGGAAAATTTGATAAAACGGGAAAACGGGGAGGGCCTCCCCTTTTTCGACCGTTAACAGGGGGGGGGCCCCCCCTTTTTCACCCTTTAAACAGGGGAGGGCCCCCCCCCCCCCCCCCTTTTTTCCACCTTTAAAACAGGGGGGGCCCCCCCTTTTTTCATAAAAGGGCCCGTTTTGTGGTGTCTTTTTTTTTTTCCCTGCCCCCCTTTTCCAGTTTTTTCTAAAATTCCCTTTGCAACAATGAAACAAAATGCAAAAAAAAGTCCCAAAAACCCAAATTCCTGTATTTTATGGTCACTTCAGTTAAAGTTCCAAACCCTTTTCTTTTGAAAAAAACTTTTAAAATTTGCAAAAAACGGGTTTAAAACCCACCTGTTTAATACTTCATGGGGTTTTTGGGGTTGTCACTGCTGCCCTCCTAAAACGGTTTTGGGTATGCAGAGGCTTACCATTGGCAAAAAACCCCCCAAATCCCAACTTCCCACATCAATACTGCAAGAAGAAAGGGGTTAGGGGCCCCATTTCTTGCTGCCAAGTAGCTGCTGGCTGCCCCCCTAAAAATTGTTCATCCTCATTGTATAGGGGGAGCTGGGGGGGGCCCCCAAGCCACATAGTAGATTTGGGAGGGAAATTGGTTTTTGGGGAACGTGGGGGGGTTGAGGACGGGGTGTGGGGCCGCTGACCCGCCCCCGGGCCCATCCCAATTTACCGTTGTGTTGACGTTCCCACTGGACTCTTGGCGGGGGTTTGGGTCAGATGTCATCTGGGGGGGGAAGGGGGGATGCCCTAGTAAACCCCAACCCAAAGAACCATTGGGTTGCAAAAAAAACCAGGGCCCGCTTGAGGGACAGCGGCGTTGGGGCCCTTCACCGAGGGGACCCCTAGCTGTGTTGCCCCTTTGGCCTGTGCTGCGACCGGGGCCCTCCCTCCGGAAAATGTTTGTGCCACTGCACTCGCGGGTGAAGACCCTCCCAAACCTTCTGTTGACATATTTGGTTTTTTTTTTTAAATGTAAAAGGACCCCTGTTTGATGAAGATTTTCCGGGAATTTGATAAATCCCACCCCTGTATTTGATCCAAATGAACCCAGTAACAAGCTTGGGAAACCCTGGATAAAAATTGGGGCCCCAACAAAGGGCCCGGGAAAAAAATTTATTTGTATGTGCCTTTTAAAAAAACACGGGGTTTTTAAATAAATTTTAAAAGCACAAAACGGGTTTAATTAAACTTGGGTTTGAATTATGCTACACCCAAAAAATTTCTTCTTGGGGTGAAAAAAAAAACGTTTCTTTTAGTGCCCACAACGCAGAACAACATTTTAATTTAACCCCGGGGATCAAAATTGCGCAAAAAAATGAGAAACCCAAAAAAATTCCCACCCCTTTGTAGCGTGTTAAAAGGGCATGTTTTTTCGGAAATTGAAAAAACAAAAAAAACTTGTAATTAACCTTTCGGTTGTGAAGATGCTACGGGAAAAAATTTTTTTTTGGCGGTAAAAAAATAATGCTTTTTTAGGACCTAGAGCAGAAAAAAGGTTTAAATTTAAAACCCTGGACCCTAAATTTGCGCAAAAAGAAAGGGAAGAAACCAAAAAATTTTCCCCAGCTTTGTAGGTGTTTAAAAGGGCATGTATTTTTCTTTGGGCTGAATTAACCAGAAAAATTGTTTTTTAAATTTTCAGTTGTGAATTTGCTACAGGCAAAATTTTTTTTTTTTAGGGGGTGACAAAGAACGTTTCTTTTATTTACCCCCAAAGCGGGGAAAAACGTTTAAATTTTAATTTCCGGGATCTAAATTGCCGAAAAAGAAAGGGGAGCAAACAAAAATGCCCAAAGGCTTTTTTAGAAATTTTAAAATAGGGTGTATTTTGGAACAAAAACAAAAAAACTTTTTAATTCCCCCTTTGGGTTTTGTGAATTAGGGCTACAGGAAAAATTTTTTTTTTTGGGCGGTAAAAAAGAATTGGTTTTTTACAAAAGTTCTAACTGCAGAAAAAATATTTAAATTTAAAACACTTGGCGGGTAAATAGTGCAAAAAAAAATGTGTTTGCCAAAAAATTACCAGTTTTTTGCGGGGTTAAAAACTGGGGGTTTTTACAGAACTGACAACAAAAAAAACTTGTAATTAACCTTGGGTTTTAAATTTATGCTAAAAAAGGGAATTTTTGTTGTTTGGGGTGAAAAGAAAAATTTTTTTTGAAACCCACAACAGCAAAAACAATGCTTAATTTAAACCCCCTTTGGTTTTCTAAATTGCGCAAAAGAAAGGGAGAAACCAAAAATTAAGTGGTTTTTGGGAATGTAAAAACGGGTGTTTCTTTAAAAAGAAAAAACAGGAACAGGCTTAGATAACCCTTGGATATTCAATGTGCTGTGAGCAGATAGCAATAAAATGTTATTTTCAAACCCCATTGGCGCCCCACTGGAAATTCGTTTTCCCAATTTCCCCCCAAAATTTAAAAATTGGAACGGGGAGAAGCGTCTCTGAGAAAAGCTGTGACACCCCCCAAAAAAATCGCTGTATTAAAAAGGGGTTCTTTAGTTTCAGCTATCATTTAAACAGCGCCCGGGGAGCAAATTTCCCTACTCAGTACAGTGAGAGCCCCGGGTTTGGGGCCCCCCAAACTTCGCCCCGACTTATATAAACTGGTTTGGGGGGTCCAAGAAACCCCACCGGTCTTGATTGGCTTCATCTCTTCACATGTCTTGCAGGCCATGCCCTTTCTTCCTCAGAGTTCTTTGCCCCTTGTAACGCCATGTGCTCGCAGCCATTTTATCAATCAAAAGCACGCTTCGTTCACGCGAAGTACCCCAAACTTCGACTTCGTTCAGAACCGAAGTTTTCCTGAAATTCTAAACAAAGTCCACTTCGTTAGAATCAATTCGCCCATCTCTACTCGTGATGTAGCGCCGGTGTAAAATAGATGTAAAAAGTTTATGCTCTTTTATTGATTTTGTTTTTATCAAAATAAAACCTTTTTTTATACCATATTTTTGCCTCACTGAGGTACTATTGTAGACGAGCGCCTGGGGGTCCCAACTTTGTTTGCATTGATATTGCAAATGCCCGCTGCTGTGCTTTTGCGGCTTTGGCTGCCGCTGTGAGACTCGGACGGAGTCTATACATATGCATCCAGCAGTAATGCACCTAGAAATGCCGTAGCAAAGCTGTAAATATGTAGCTTCTCTATGGCTCTAGTGCCCCCCCCCCTCACCCGAGATCGGGCATATGTTGCCGTGGGCGTTATGTAATGCGCCACGGAGTGGCATGCAGGACATTTAAATATGTATGAACGGGGCTGCGCCTGATATCGGACTGCCCCATTCATACATGCCGCCGGAAGTCTATTAAAATATCATGCCGAAAGCCGAACATTTAGCCGAACCAACAGTAAAAAGCTCGGCTCACATTTGGAAATATCGGGAAGTTCGGCTCGAACTAACCTTTTTCCGAACGGTTCGCTCAACACTACTTTTTAGACGTAGACATTAATTTAGTCGGTTCTATTAATTTTGCCACTGTTTATTCTATGGTAAAATTACACTGTTATATATTTATATTGGTATTATAAAACAGTTGATACTGAAACTAGAGCAAAATCTTTAAATTTTCTTCAATCATCATGATTTATTTGTTTTTCTTCTTTTTTTAGATCAGTGGGTGACAGATCGAAAAGAATAATGAAAACTGGAAATTAAGGTATATTTGTCACTCAAAGGAGCAGCTGTAGAACTAAATATTCTCTAAAGTAAATATAAATGTGAACTTAGGGCCACATGTATTAAAACTGTCTAGGTGTAAGACTTTGTTGCCCATAGCAACCAATCAGAGTTCCTTTTTCATCTGATATAGTGCTCTGATAAGTTGCTATGGGCAACAAAGAAAATCTTAGATGTAACAGGTTCCCCCCGCAATCCCCACACACTTGGGTGAGTGGGGGCACGAACCACGTCTCGGGCCGTGGGCGCACTTGCAGCCCTGTCTTGTACTCACCTCACCTTGCTCCTGTCATTTGCCGGGCACGCACTCCCTGGCATGGCTTGTACCACCGCTTGTTTGGGTCCAGTGGTTCCACATCTCAGGCCTGCCATTACAGTGAGCCCACCATTAAAGTTCTATTCAACCATGGATCCCGCCAAGGTGACTCCCTCTGCAGTAGCAGTTCTGGAGGTGTACATCGGTCCCAAGATTCGTTTGTCCATGCTAATGAAATTTGATGAGGACCCTAAGGCCTGCAGGGGCTTCATTACCCAGTGCTCCCTGCCCGTGGAATTAATGCCCAGCCAGTTCCTGACTGAAAGATCCCAGGTGACCTTCTTGTTCAGTCTCCTCTCCAGAAAAGCCCAGGCCTGGGCTACTCCTCTCTGGGACAGTGATGACCCGGTCATGACCAATCTCGCTATGTTCCTGCAACAATTTTGCAGCATCTTCGAGGAACCAGCCTGCGCATCCTCAGCTGAGATAACGTTATTGAACCTGCAGCAAGGCATCCCCTCCGTAGGTGATTACGCAGCCTGGCATCAGAATTGTCCTGGAATGATGCAGCATTGAGTGCCACATTCAAGAAGGGCCTCTCCAGCCAGATAAAAGACCACCCGAGATCCTCCATCTTCACTGAGTGAGTTTATCAATCTGGCCACTCGTATTGATGCACGCGTCTCGGAGAAATAGAAGGGACTCCTTCTGGATCGTGAGCCAGTCCGGTCATGTCTTCTACCCCATTTTGCTCTGGTTTTTCTATTGCCACCGCTGCCTTCTTCTCTGCTGGCAGCCAAAGAGGCCATGCAAGTGGATAGAGCCCACCTGACTCCGCAAGAACTATCTTGACGATATGAGGAGAACCTTTGCCTTCACTTTGTCAGCCCTGAACATTTCCACAGGGATTGCCTGCACCATCTGCAACATTCGGTAAATGCGCGCACCTAGGCTTTGTGGGAGAGGAGTCCCTAGCTTTGAGCAATCCCTCTTCACGTCTGACCTTGCTAGTACAGATCACAACCACTTCTGGAATCTCATTCCAAGTTGCCGCTTTCATGGATTTGGGATCATCTGGGAATTTTATGGACGCTACCTTCATGACTGAGTATCGCCTTCCGGTGGTCCGCTTAGACCAAACTCTGGTCATCTCGTCTGTTATCGGTAAACTTCTGAGTGACTCTCTCCAGTTTTGGACTGTACTGGTGTCCATTCCCATCGGAGCCTTACATAATGAGAAGATCGGATTCTTTGTATTACTATCTATCTAGCTATCCTCCTGGGTCTTCCATGGCTACATCATCATGCTCCTATGCTCAATTGGAAGATGGCCAAAGTTATGTGTTGGGGACAAGACTGCCGATCTCGCTGTTTAATGACACCTCACCCAGTGCTCCCCACTTCTTCCCTGTCTTCCCCAAGAAACCTCCTCATCGTCCTAATGATTGCCCTATAGACCTACTGACCGGGACTACTCCTCCCCACAGCCCCATCCTGTACTCACCTCACTTTGTTCCTGTCGTTTACTGGGTACGTGTTCGTCCCCTAGCACGCATGTGTGGCACTGTAGTTAAATTTGAAGGGCCAGTGCCGGTGATTCATAACCAGGTTCTGACCCTATTTAAGTCCTGCCCTTTATTTCTGATGGAATGGAGCATTCCGTTTTATATTGAGTTTAAAGTGAAACAGACATAGATGGTTGCTCATCTGGATATATCAGTTTTTCTGTATGTTTATCAGAAATATCAAGCCTAAAAAAAAATTGGCCATCTGTTTTAAACTGCTGTAAAACAGAGACAAACTAATGTAAAAGTGAAGGATCAGTTAAAAAAATACATCTGTTTTTGACAAATTTAAAAAACGCAGGTGTAAATCCACTCAGGTTCAGCAGATACACTGGAAAAACTTTAGGAGCATACCCCAAAAGTAGCCATTTACTCCCCAAAAAGGGCAAAAGAGTGTACACTTTCCTATACATGGGGCATCCACAAAACATACAATGTGAGTACTGAATATTTCTTTTAGCACTGTGGCCTATGGATGACATATAGCTTTATAGTTACATTTGTCAGAAGTTTATGACAAAGGTATGAGTTTAAGGAATCTGACTGTAGCATAATATAAACAGAACTTGAAAATACTGATACACCTTCAGTACCTGTTAGAAGTATGTTTGTTCAGCCAAAGCTATTCTATCTAAATTTTCCATACACATGAACTCTTGGCTCAGCATGCATGTGTTGTCATTAAAAAGAGGTAAAAAAAAAAGAAAACACCTGACACCTCTGGCTGAGGTTTATCTCTAAATTGTGTGTTGAAACTCAAAATTTCCCTGTCATCATTTGTTGGGGGAGAGTTTGGAGTCCCCATAAACATTAGACAGTCATCCAGTCCTGTGAATATTGATGTCGCCAAGTTTTTTCTAAGGGTATGTTCACACGGCTTATTTTGCTGCAAATATCGGCGTGCATTTTGCCACATATTGCACTTTATACGCGGCAAAATTCTCACCGCAATTACGGTAATTCTTAGCTCTCATAGAGAGCTATGGATTACGCGTTGTTTCCCTGTGCGTACAATATGAGCATATTGTACGTGCAGGGGGAGAATTGACATGTCAATTGCTAGCGGCGCTTATTCACAGCACTGTTCAGCGCGTGGTTCCAAAACACACAGCGTATTGCGGCGCATATTATACCTGCCACAATAAGCCTTGTGAACATACCCTAATATGTATGGGTCACAATGGTAATTTACTTATCTCGGAATTCTTTCCAACTTTGGGGGTTTTTTTTCTGGCCCAAGTTCATACTGAAGTTTTTTGTATGTGTACACTTTTATGTACACTTTTCATCTCTTGTTATTTTCACAGTTATTAAAGAGAACCTGTCACATAGATCATGCCCCCTTGCTGAGGACAGCACAAGCTAGTGTCAGACATGCTGTTTCCAGCGCTGTGTCCCTTATTCTGTAAGATACTGTAGTTTTTAAGTATTTATTGCTCAAATCTTCAGTTTTCAGCCAGAAAAAAAGTCATGAAAAGAGTCATTTGAGGCTAGCCCCGCAACCTCAATTAATAATCCTATTACTTTGAATAGGTAGAAACGGGAATAACTGCCAGGTGGGCGAGGCTAGACACTGGTGGGCGGGGCTAACATCTGCTCATGAATAGGATTTGACCGTTAAATACTCTAAAACTACAGCATTTTACAGAATAAGGGACACAGCGCTGGAAACAGCATGTCTGCCACTAGCTTGTGCTGTCCTCAGCAAGGGGAGCATAATCTATGTGATAGGTTCCCTTTAATTACCCTGAATGTGACACATTGTAATTGAAATAGCCTGTTTCTATCTCACTGGATAACAATCGAATTTCTAGTGTGTCTGAATTTTCAGCAGGTTACAACCCACACAAGAATTACAATTTATAATTTTCAGGTTAATTTTGGGCCTTGCTTTAAATACAGGGAAATCATTAGGGGTACCATATTTAATCAATAATTTATGCTGAAATATGCTAGAGATTTACACCATGTAACTCTTGAAATTTTTTGTAGTCTTAGGTTAAACTGTTTACCTGAAGTAAGTACTAGTTAATTTACACAAAATAGAATAAATATATACATAACACTTTAAGAAATAAATGCTTTGAGATTTGGTTTGCAGTCTTGGGGCTTTATAGCTCGGAATCCTGTGGTTTTCTCAAGCAGAGTGATAAATTGTTATCAAAATAGAACTGAATGTTAATGTGTCTAGATGCACATAAAATATGGCATGAAGACCACCTTTAAAATATGTCTCTTAGGATCCCATACTTTATAAAAAATGGGTTTGTTTGGACTTAGGAGGCCTAAGAAATGAAAATGCCAGGACGCCAAGGACAACACATCAATCTAAATTGTTACCTGCAGGTTAAAGCTGTCATATGTATGTTTTATTTTGTAAAATTACACAGTAATGCACTAGAATATCATATCTGTTAAGAATCATATTGTTCTTTGTATTGGATTTTATACATATAATGATTCTGAGAAGATATATTTACTTAAATGTTTTGGTTCCCAAAATGAATAATTTATTGGATTATAAAACCATAGCCATCATTCCTCAATTCCCAAACGGTATACAAATAAATTCTTATCTTTTTAATATTCCCTTTAGATTAACTTTAAAGTAAACATAAAAATGCAGTCAGAGAAAGATAAACAAAGCAGATAATAGATTGATGAACAGGAAGATAGCATGAGACAAAACAGACAGGCAGTTAAGAAACAAGGTGGCAGAATATGTGTTTTGTCCTTCCTGCACTGCATGCTAATAACAGGGCTGTTTTTGTTTCACTTTGCCTGTGAAAATAAATAGCATTTGAACCGTTTCACTGTGCATTTTCGTAATTTATCATAAATCTTGGATTTGTATTTTAGGAAAATGGAAAGAAACAAAATTACATAGAGGTGGCACAAATGAAGAAAAAGAATCACATTCTGAGTGAGACTTCTACTAGACATAATAAGCTGTCTCTGTGCATCCTGTTGTTAAATAAACACTGACAGGACTGATGCAGAGATTTAAATTAGGTAAGAGTCCTCACAACAAATAAAACCAGTATTTAAAGTTTGCAGACGGTAATTATTAATTTCTCATTTTGTTATGTACTTCAAACTTGAATTATAATCCATAAAGAGAAAAGTGAATCACTATAAAAAATAAGACATTAAGACTATACATTTGTCATGTTCTATGGCAAAACTTGTCTCAGCCATGCCACTTTGAATCCGGTATGGATTTTTACACAGTTATGAGCCAAACTTTGGCTCATTCATATGTTTTGCACTAAACTCTGGCACACAATCCTACGACTCTGGTGAGGCATGCCCTCACAAGTTTGCCGCCTTCAAAAGTGCTGTGTCTGGTGAATAATGTACAAATGTTTGGGGGTACAAATATTAATACATCTATAGAACAAGGATACGACAGGTTTTTGGCCATAAATCACAACAAAAAACTGACACAACCCCGTTCATA
This sequence comes from Phyllomedusa bahiana, assembly GCA_025379985.1. Lineage (NCBI taxonomy): Eukaryota > Metazoa > Chordata > Amphibia > Anura > Hylidae > Phyllomedusa > Phyllomedusa bahiana. The sequence goes on from JAODAL010011572.1 coordinate 65,104, forward strand.
CATGTCACCCTAAACGTTGTAGGGACATGGCCTGACAACAGTGGTGATCGACTGTGTCTCTCTGTTCCTGGGCTGAATCCTATCCACCAAACAACTTTCAGTCACTTAGGGGGCTATTGAAAGCAATAATTCAAACTGGCAGCATGCTGTGAACCCTTATTGTGGTGCTATCATGACCCAAAAAAAGACGGAGCAGCAAGAGTCTATAGTGGAAGAGCCCACTATTAGAGAATTATTCTCTGTTAACTCTTCATGCATTGCAACTTTGCCAATGTTAATTCTAGGTGACCTTAAAAGTGATACTCGGACTGGTTCCCTGTTACTAGTGGGGTACCACAGGAGTCAGTATTGGACATGTTCTCTTTAATATATTCATTAATGATTTTATAGACACATTGCACAGTAGAATATCAATCTTTGAAAATGATGCTAAACTGTTTAAGTTATAAACACAATAGAATAGAATGTTCTATTACAAAAGCATCTGGATAAGTTGGAGGCCTGGGCAGAGAAGTGGCAGATTAGGTTTAACACAGATAAATGCAAGGTTATGCACATGGGAAAGAAAAATCCATTCCATGATTATTGTTAAATGGAAAAACCCTTGTTAAAAGTGACATGGAAAAGGATATGGGAGTGGACAGTAAACGTAATTGTAGCAGCCATTGTATTATAGCAGCAGCCAAGGCAAATAGGATCATTGGGTGTATTAAATGGAGCACAGATGCACACAATGAGGGCATCATTCTCCCATTATAATAATCACTGATCAGACCACACATGGAATATCGTGTACAGTTTTCGGCACTAGTACATAGGAAAGAAATTGTAGTGCTTGAACAGGTTCAAAGAGGGTAAACGAAAGTCTTAAAAGAACCGGGTGAACTGCAATACCCAGAAAGGTTAGCAAGATTAGGATGCATTCCCATGGCATGGGACAAATAGCGGTCGGCTTACCTGACTGGTATGTGTTCTGTTTTGCGGCCGTCCCCTCGGCCGCGGCGGGGGCGGCTTTCCTCTGTGATGAGCGGAGAAAAGCCCTCCCCCTTCGCATTCTACAAGCACAGGTTCCGTTCGAAAACCGGACGGAAGATTGTGCTTGTAGAATGCTTTGCCGGCGGACCGCGGGCAGAAAAACCGCAGGACGGAAAACCCATGCAGTGGGGACTGCTGCACGGGTTTTCCATAGAGCACCATTGTGCTAATTTTCGGCCGGTTTTTCAGGCGGTCTGCAAAACCGCAAACCCCCTGAAAAGCCGGCCGAAAACCCGTGCAGTGGGGACATTCCCGTAGGGTTATTTAGTTTAGAGAAAAGATGGCTTCGGAGGGAAAGAAAAAATATGTTTAAACACATTAACCCCTTACCGACATTTGACGTACCCATACGACAAGGTCGGGTAGGGGTTCCCGCAAATTGACGTATGGGTACGTTATGGCGATCTTGCGCGCTCACAAGTGGAGCTCACAAGATCGCGGCATGGAACAGCAGTATATTACCGATGGCATCATGCCGCATCCCCCACAGCTGGATTGAGCCTTTGATGTCGCGACATTGTGGTTGCGACATCGAAGCTGCATTCCACGATACGGAGCAGTAACGGCGCTCGGCGCCGCTACTGATCTCCTTTGCAGACAGCCCGGATGCTGAATGGCAGCATCCGGGTTGTCTGGTGACATCACGATGCCCACAATGCATTGTGGGCAGCGTGACTGACAGTTGCTATGGAGATCAGCACACAGCTATAAGCTATGTGCTGATCTCCTATTGTATGAACAATCTAATGATTGTTCATACAATTCCCCTCTGGGGAAAGGTGTAAAAAGTGTAAAAAGTAAAAAAAAAAGTGTAAAAAAGTAAAACACAAATAATAAAATAAAAACATGTACACCGCCCTTATCCCCTTTACAAACACCCCCAAAAAGATCAAAATAAATGAAGTACCCATATTTGGTATCGCCGCGTGCATAACATCCCACCCTATAAATCTGTCATGTTAATTAACCCGTACGGTGAACGCCGTAAAAAAAACACCAAAAAACAGTCACAGAATTGCGATTTTTGTTCATCACACAGCACATAAAATGGAGTAAAAAGTCATCAAAAACTCATATCAACATCAAAATGGCGCAAATTAAAACATCAGTTCATCCCGCAAAAAAAGTCCTTACACAGCCTTGTATACGGCAAAATTAAAAAGTTATGGCTATCAGCGATGCATAAATATTGTTTTACACAATAAATACACTTTAAAAAAAAAATAATAATTGTGCTTCCACATAAAAAACTATATAAATTGGGTATCACCGTAATCGTCTCAACCCACAGAGTAAAACGGATACTGCACGGTGAGCGCGATTAAAAATAAAAAACACTGCTAGGATTGCAGTATTTTTCTTCACCCTGCTTTCCAAAAAAGTGGATTTAAAAGCGATCATAAAGTCTTGTCTCCCCAAAAATGATACCAATAAAACTGTCAACTCATCCCGCAAAAAAAAAGTCCCTATACAGCTCAGTAAACAGACGGTTATGGCTCTCAGACTATGGCGATGCAAAAATGTGTTTTCCTTTAAGAGTAAAAGTGTTTTAATGTGTAAAAGCAGAAAAACATTAAACATATTATACAAATTTGGCATCGCTGTAATCATATCAAGCTGCTGAGTAAAACTAGCATGTCATTTATACCGCACAGTGACTGCTGTAAAAAATAAAAATAAAAAACAGTACCAGGATTGCTGTATTTTGTTCAAAATGCCTCACAAAAACCCTTAATAAAAAGTGATCAAAGCATCACATGCACCCTGTAATGGTACCAATAAAAACATCAACTCATCTTACAAAAAACAAGCCCACAATTAGCTTCGTGTACAAAAAATTAAAAAAGTCATGGCTGTCAGAATAGGACAACATAAAAACGCAACTTTTTATAAACTCACTTCTATTGTGTAAAAGTAATAAAACATAAAAAACTATATAAAATGTATATAATTGTAATTGTACTGACCCCCATAGTAAAGTTATCCTGTCATTTATCCTGTATGGCGAATACTGTAAAAATGAAGCCCAAAAACAATGGCGGAACTGCTTTTTTTCCCCCCATTTTCATGGCCCAATGCTAACAAAAAAACTAAGAAACAATTGTGCGGCCAAAATGCAAAATACACCCTTAGATGAGATCCCTGAGGGGTGTTGAATCCAAAATGGGGTAACTTCTGGAAGGTTTCACTTGTTCTAGTACTTTTGGGGCTTTGCAGATGCGACATGGGTCCACCAAAATCTGTGCTCCAAAAGCCAAATAATACTCCCTCCCTTGTACACCTTGCCATGCCCCCAAACAGCAGTTTACAGCCACATGTAGGGTATTGCCGAACTTGGAAGAAATTGCAAAACACAATTTGGGATGCTTTTTTCCCAGGATTCCTTGTGAAAATTATACATTTTTAGTTAAAATTGCAGATTATTGGAAAAAAAAATTGTATTTTATTTTCAGAGCCAAACACTAAAAATATTTATATTCCGTAAGGGGTGTAGTTTCCAATATGGGGTCTTTTTAGGGGAGTTTATTAGGTTTTAGCACCTTAAGATGTCTGCAAACCTGAAATGGCGCTTAAATAAAATTGTAATGAAAATGAGACCCCAGAGTCCGGTAGGTGCACCTTGTCTTCTGAGGCTTGTGGTTAAGCCAAATAGCGCCCTAGGGCCACATATGGGATATCTCTGAAAACATCAGAATCTGAGGATTCGATATTAAGCTGCATTTCCATGGTCACATCTACTGTGTTCCAGTGAATAATGAATACAAAAATTAAAACCTGCAAAAAAGTTAAATTTTGAAATTTCATCTTGACTTTTCTTAAATTTCTGTGAAATATCTAAAGGGTCAAAAAACTTCTTAAATTCTTTTTTAAATACTTTAAGAGGTGTAGTTTCTTAGATGGGGTCATTTGTTTGGGTATCTAACATAAAGGCCCCTCAAAGCCACATCAGAACTGGACTGATCCCTAAAAAAATCAATTTTGCAAATTTTCTTAAAAATGTGAAAAATTACTACTATATTTCTAAGCCCCTTAATGTGGTAAAAAAAAAAAAATAATAAAATATGATGCCAACCTACAGTAGACATATGGTAGATGCTAGTTATAAACTATTTTGAGTGGAATAACTATCTGTCTTACACGCAGACATTTTTGAACTTTGAAAATTGCAAATTTTTGAAAATTTTCATGATATTTTGATATTTTTCACAAATAAACAAGGACTTTTTGGACCAAAATGTAGTACTAACTTAAAGCATAATGTGCCATGAGAAAATAATCTCTGAACCACTTGGATAGGTGAAAGTATCAAAAAGTTATTCTCACATAAAGTGATACATGTCAGATTCTAAAACCAGGGCTCTGTCGGGAATGCCAAAACTGGCTCCGGCAGTAAGGGGTTAAAGGTCAGTGTAGAGATGTCTCCCAAAATCTATTTTTAGCCTGGATTGTATTTAGAACAAAGGGGCATCCTCTACGCCTAGAGAAAAGAAGTTTTCTACAAAGTCATAGGGCGACATGTATGAAGATCGGCGCGTCGAAGCGTCCGTTTTCACATTATTTTTAGTGAAAGCTGCGCCTCATTTATGTTGGCGCCCGAGGTGCGCTTATACATGCGGTGTAAAGTTCACTGCGCCTCGCCAGTGTGTGAGGCGCAGTGCGGAACTTAGGCGCTGAAGGAATGCGCCTAACATGTATTACGATTCGAGACAGGCTGGAAATCAGCGAAAAATCATTAAACATGTCAGTGAATAGCAAAAAAATTTGTCTTTCAAATGAATGAATGGAAAAATCAAAGTTGAATAAAATCCATTGCAATGTATCGAAAAAGTTGATCATTTAAAATGAAAGCAAATATATATAAGATCTCAAAAGAAATATCAGCTAGAAAAGGACTTAAAAAAGGGAGAGAAATCCACAAATTTTACATTAAATAAGCCAATGCTGATGTTGTACAGATGTTAATTGTGGTCCTTTTTTAATAAAAAATGAAGATGCATATTTTCTTCTTTCACCTTTTATTCTGTTTTGTATGTACAGCAAGAGCCAGCACAGCACAGGTCTGGCTGGGACCTGTGGTTCTCCAAGCAGGATGTCTATGTTCCAGGGCTTAGTTCTGGACGTAATTTCGGACGTATTTACATCCGTAAATACATCACCAACTCAGCCAAATACGTCCTGAAATACATTGCAAATACGTGTTACAATGTGTGGTACATATTTTGCGTCGGAAATACATTCCCCATAGTAACTAATGGGGAATGTATTTCCGACGTGAAATACGTGCCACACTTTGTGACACGTATTTGCACTGTATTTCAGGACGGATTTCGCTTCGGTAATACATTCCCCATAGTATAAGAAGAATAAAATGGATTTGTCATTTAAATGAAGTACTTAATAAACAGACATATTCAAGTGCTCTAACAATAAAATCAATGTATTAGTAAATTTTAGCCAATAACATTAATGCCAATATATATATAAGCTCCTACGAAAAAATTCTCCACTACAAAATGTATTCCAAAGTCCGTGAAAATTACCCTAATTTAACATCAAATAAGCCACTGATGGTGTTGTCCAGATGTTTTATTAAACATTTTTCATAACAACAATTTTAGATGTATTTGAGCTGCTTTCAACTTTAATGCAATTCAGTATATACAACAAAAGGCAGCACAGCACAGGTGTTGCTGGGACCTGTGGTTCTCCAAGCAGGATTTATTCTTAACAATTCATTTATTTTAGTAGTGTACTACTGTAAGTGTAGAACTATAGCACATTACAAGAATTCCTAGCTCCACTTCGACTTCTCCGCTCAGATAGACCATATTATACTAGGTCTGCCTGTCAGAGCTGTAACGCGCTGGAAAACGGCTCACTTTGCTGAACCGCAATCATGCATGCCTCGGATTTTTCTAATTTGCCGCCTCCTGCCCCAGAATGCCCACACCGTGCCCACTGCACGCCCCTTTATGTTAGTCACATTAAAAAGTGGCGAAAGTTGCGCCTAACAGCGCATTACTGCGTCCGACGGCAGAGCCGGCACTGTGAGGCGCAGTATACGCCTCAAAACAGGCGCAAACTCCGATCATACATGTCGCCCATAGAGAGGGAATCTTTATTGTGGGACTCTCTGCCAGAGGAACTTGTCATGGTGAATTCACTAATAGAATTCAAAGAGGGTCTGGATGTATTTCTAGAGTGTAATAATATAACAAGTTATAGTGACTATAATTCTGAAGAAGGGTCATTGATCAAGCAATTTATTCTGATTGCACGATTGGAGTCAGGAAGGATTTGTTTCCCTAAAATGAGGACAATTGGCTATTAATTTCCTTTGACTAGATCAACACTGTAGCACACTAGGATGAAACTGGATGGACGTTTGTCTTTTTTTTTGGCCTTAAAAACTATGTAACTATGTAAATCTATAGTTGCTTTAATCTCAAGGAAATGTTATTCCTTGACTTTTTGGTTTTCTGTCTTATTTTCTTATTGTTTGGCCAATTCTACCTGATTTACGTAGAGGTTGGCAGTTGATACTTGGAGCTTAACCAGGGTCCTATGGACATCCTGCAGAATTAAACAATACAGTAACACTCATATTGCATTTATTATTTGTTTTTCATGAGGCAATATGGGTGGGTCACCTGCCAAGCTCTATGAGACAGGCAAATATAGTTCTCATACTAACACCAGAAAAGGACCCATAGTACGCTAACTCCTTACTATGTGAATGCTAAACAACCGGTCAAAGTTTTGGTGTTTAGATGGACTAGGGTTATCACGGAGGTTATCTATGAGGATCAGACTGGATATATACTAAATAAATGCACTACAGAAATCCTTACAAGGCTTTCTATGCATCTTCAGAGGAGCTCTGAGTTTACTGAAGGTACAGTAGAGTGATATTTTGACACTACCAAAGAATTTGGTAGCATCAAGTGGAACAACATTTTTAGGGAAGTTCTGCAGTGCATGGGATTTGGCTCTCAATTTATATCTTAAATAAATTTGTTATGCAATGCCCCAATTTGATTCTTTTTGCTGTAAGAAGGGAAGGCTTTTGTCCTCTCCTCTCTGCACCTGCATTAGAGCTGTTGGTATGCCTTAAGAAACTCTTCATCAATCACTGGATTCAAATGTGAGTATGGAGTATTAGAAGAATGCATATCTTTGTACACAGATAATATAAATATATGCAATATAATTGTGTCACGTCAGAGTAGGTGCAGTGGGCCCTGACTGCCACCCAGCCCACTATCCCTGCCTACTTGGCGTGCTGCCCTAGGCAGCAGACCCCCAACCGGACGATAGCCTCTACGCTGCTAAGTGCAGGGCCGTCAGGGAAACTCAAAGTCCAACAGTCCGGGTCAGTCACAGTACGGGAACGTATATGCCAAGAAACGTAAGCTAAAAGAATAGTCAAAAAGCAAGCCGGGGTCCAAACACGGTCAGGAGCGCAGTACAAAGTCGGAGGCAAAGGCGAGGTCAGGAAGCGAGCCGAGGTCAGAAATTAGGAGAGCAAATATCAAAAGGAAACACAGGAAGTAGCAAGGGGAAACCTTTCTCAGGCAAAGACTGAGAGAAGTGAGGGTTTTTTAAAATGAGGAAACCCAGAGCCCTCCCCAGCAGACGATTTGTGCGGCCTCCGGGCCCTCCTATTGGCCAGTGCGATATACCCTCTACTTGATTAGGAGCTGAGCTGTCACTCCTAAACTCATCAGCCCGGCTTATCCCTGGGTGTGTCGACTGACTATAGGGATTAACCACTACCGTGCCTTGCTGCTTCATGGCGGAAACGTGCGCCATGACAAATTGCTTCTGCAATGTTGATCATTCAGGAGTTCAGTTCATGGTCTGTTATCCTTAAACCTGTTGCAAATCTTCCCATTCTTGGCATCTGATCAACTCCAGATAGTATTCAAATTGGAATAATTAGGGACTGAATAAGTACCAATAAAAAATAGATAATTTCTCCCCAGTTCTAACAAAAATATTCTCGAGGCTAGATATTTGATGTCACCTCCCGACAATGTGCAATGCGCTGAGAGAATAAAAATTATTATGCAACAACTTTTGTATGTTTTACATTATGCCCAAGTGTAGATAGCAGCACACTATTGCCATAAAGTGCATTTTTTTATTTAGAGAGTTAATATGAAGAAAAAAATTAAACAGAGGGTGGGAAAAGGACTATTCTAAATTCCCAACTTTATCTACAAAGTTGGAGAGCAGGGATTGTTTGGATGTTCCGAATATACCCCAAATTGGTTTAATCCTAAATTACATGACCTTCAAAAATTGAAAGGTTTTGATTATTTGTTACTCAAAGGCGTTCGCTCTATAGACCAAATTCAACAGGATGTCTATCTGACAATGGTTGGAACTTTTTAAATAGAATTCAGTCTTCCTCATGAATCATTTTATTAATACTGACAGCATGCCTTCCTGTCCCAAGCTCAACTGGTGAACTTAAAGGTCCAGATGGAATGCATTCCTGTGATCAGCCATAGCGCCGATAGCGTTTAGCGGTATTTACCTTCAGTGAGAATAATATGAAGCAAAACAGGTTACATTTTAAGAAGAGAAATAGCAAATGATTAGATATTGTGTTAAATTGAAATAAAGTGTATTGTTTTTAACTATGTATCTAGAAAATGGCGACTTGATGACGTATATAAGGAAGAGGAGGTATGCTACTAGCCATACGCTTGACAAAGGAGGTCCACTACGGATAAATCCTCCAAAACGTTGCGGCTTCGGCACCACCTCCGATGAGTATATGTCTGCTCTTTTAATATGTGCTATACATCATAAATGAAATGTTTGCTATGCATCATCGAGAAAAATGCAATATATTGCTACCATAATCAATGGTTTAAGGAATACAGCAAAGGTTGTGAAATATATTTGCTTGCTATGCATGTGAAAAATGGATGCTATATGCTGCTATAAGGATTGAATTCCTAAAAGAGAAGATATAACAAAACAAAGTGGATAAGAATTTTGGGCGACATGTATGAAGCTCGCCGGGTCGGGGCGCGCCTTTCGCTAGTTTTCCGGCGAAATCTGCGCCTGATTTATGTCGGCGCCGGGGCGTGCTCATACATACAATGTAAAGTCCGCCGCGCCTCGCCAGTGAGTTAGGCGCAGTGCGGGACTTAGGCGCAGTGCGGCGCTGCGCCTGAGATTCGCCGCCGGAGGTAGTGCACTCATACTTGTGGGGAAAAGTCCGCCGCGCCTCGCCAGTGTGTTAGGCGCAGTGCGGGGACTGAGGCGCAGTGCGGCGCTGCGCCTATGATTCGCCGTCCGAGGAGGTGCGCTCGTACATGCGGTGAAAAGTTCCCTGCGCTTCGCCAGTGTGTGGGGCACAGTGCGGGGACATGGGCGCAGTGCGGGACTTAGGCGCCGTGCGGGACTGCGCCGAAAATCTGTTCCGATGCGAGACAGGCTGGAGAACAGCGAGAAATCATTCCACATGTCGGTGCGGAGTATGAATCAAAAATCGCCTTTATAAAGGCGTTAAAAAATTCTCAAAAAAGACCCTTAAAACCCTTTAAAAAAAAAAATACAAAAAAACAAAATCATTTTTCCAATATCCTAATTCAAAAATTTAAGGAAATGGGAAATTATAGGGGGGAAATACAGTAATTCAAATTCGAAAGCTATTCGTTTGGGTGGCAAAAAAGGGGCCAATCAGAATAAAAAGCGACAGTGAACCTTTAAAAACCTAGGGAAAAACTTTTGCCCAAATCAAAAAAAGGGCGGGACGGGTTAAAAATACAGTAAAAATGCAAAAAAGAGTTTGTTTGGTTGAGCTAGGGGGGGTTTGGCAAGCTCACCAATCAGAATGGGGACGACAGGCCCCCAAAAAAAAGCCTATGGAGAACTATTGACCAACTCAAAAATAGGAGCGACAAAAGACCCATTATATCCTAGGGAAAGAAGTTTTGCCCAAAATCAAAAAAAAAGGGGGGACAGTTCAAAAAACAGTAAAAATGCAAAAAATGTCTGTTTGGGCTGAGCGGGGTTTTTGGCTTCCCCTACCCCCCAGCCAATCAGACGCGAGCTGACTTCTCCCCAAAGGTATTTTTATGGGGGAAAAGGGCGAAAAGAAACCCTCGGCGCTCAGCGCTGTGCGGAAATGGAGTATAAAAAAAAAACTCATTTTTATTAAGGAAAAAACTTTATCAGAAAAGCGCTAAAAATTTTCCCTTTAAAAATAAAGCATTTAAATTTCCCAAAAACCCCGCGTTTGTCGCCAAACCCGGGCGCTGCATGGGGGAATTGAAATTTGAGAAAATTTTGGCCGGGGAAAATACAGAAAATTTTTAAAATTTTTAAAAAACCCGCTTTCTTTGGGAGGGCAAAAGGGCCCCCCAATCAAAAAAAGAGCGAAAAAAGACCCATTAAAAGCAAGGAAAATTTTTGGACCAATCAAAAATAGGAGCGACAGTGCCCATTATAACATAGGGGAGAAAAAAAAGCCCAAATTTTAAAATCAAAGGGGGGCCCAGTTCAAAATACAGTAAAAAAAACAGAAAAGACGAGGCTGACCCTAGCGGGGGTTTGGGATATCCCACCCAAATAAAACGCGAGCTACTTCCCCCTTTTGTAGACTATGGAGAGATGGGCGAAACTGAAACCCTGGGCGCCCCGCGCCGTGCGGCATAAAGTATTAATAAAAAAATATTTTTTTTAAAATTTTAAAAAACTTATCAAAATCAGATAAAGACTAAAACCTTCGTAAAACAAAACCCCATTTAAAATTTAAAATTTTTGGGAGCGTTTAATATCGAAAAAATTTAAAAAATCGGCACATTTTTTTATGTTGACCCGAAAATTTTAGATCATGCAAAAAATTTAGGAAAAAATTTTTGGCATCCCTATTAAGATCGGGGCCTTTTTTCCGGCGCTTCCGGTTTTTTTTGGGCGGCCACCCAAATCAGTTTTTACAAAATAGAGCAGGGTGAGATGTGTTTCAAACGTAAAAGACTGGGATTTTGTATGGTTGCGTTTGGGCCCGGGAAAAATCACATGACCTCTTTTTACTAGAAAAACCCGTTTCCTTTTTTTAAACCCCCCTCAGTGTCTTTTATTTCCAAAGGGAGAAAAGGGAAATGCGCTCTGCTTGTGCCCCAAAAAAGCTCAGCAAAAATTAATTCAAATTTCTTCAAAAAGAAAAACCTCTACTATTACCCTGTGAAAACCAATTTAGTTAAAATTAGAAAATTGGAAGATTTTATTTTTTTAGGTAAAAAATTTAAAAGGACATCTACCGCTGAAAAAGTAAACGGGGGGGAAGGGGGCGGCCCCCGCGGGCGAACACAGACAAGCTCTATAAAAAAAACGGAAAAAAATTCACCAAGATTTAAGTGTAAAACATTGAAACCTGAAATTTGCTTTATTTTTTAAACAGTTTTCAATTGAAATATTTCCTGGATTTTGGGAAAACCCTGAACTTATGGGGATCACATTTTTTCTATAACTGAAAGGTCCCCTTTGTTGGGTTTAAAAAACCCCACATACCCAGTATAAAATTTTCAGATGGGTTTTTCCAATTTTAAAATTTTTGCCCATTCCCCCTTTTTGTTGAATATCCCCTTGCACTTAAATTTGAACCCCGCAATTTTTTAGTCACCAAATTAATTAAAAGGGTCCCAAAAAAAATCTTGTATTATACGAGTACAAAACAATATTGTTTTTTTGATTTTGGCGCCCCTACAGTTTTTGTTCATTGAGGCAGTTCCCACTTAAATCTAAAACCCAAAACAATTTTATGGGTCCCCACGGTGAATTGAAAGGGTCCCAAAAAATTTTCCCTTGAAATTATACAATACAGAACAGAAAACTTTTTTTTTTGATTTTGGCGCACTAAAAGTTTTGGGTTCTTGAGGCAGCTTGCACTTAAATCTAATCCACCAATTTTAAATCACCACGGTGAATTGAAAGGTGACAAAAAAAATCTGTTTTAATCAATACAAAAAAAGTTTCTTTTTTTTTTGATTTTGGCGCACTACACTTTTTTTCATTGAGGCAGCTTGCATTTAAAAACCAAAATTTAATACCCAATTTTTAAATAGTCACCCACGGGTGAATTGATAGGTCCCCAAAAATCCCCTTGTATTATCCGAATACTTTTTCAGATACTGTTTTTTTCACTTTGGCGCGGGCCCACTTTTTTGATAAGTTTCTACTTTGGGGCAGTTAATTTGAATCCAGCAATTTTGTGTAAACCACGGGGTGAATTGAAAAGGTCCCCAAAAAATCCCTTTTATTATCCAATACATTTCAATACTTTTTTTTTTCACTTTGGCCAGGGCCAGCTTTGTTGAAAGATCTACTTTCCCAGTTTTTAATTGAATCCAGCAACTTTTTTTTGATTTGAGGGTTTTGAAATAGCTGTGATTTGCCATTTTTTAATAAGAGATTTTTCCAAAACTTTTAAAATTACCTTCTCAAATTTTTAAAATTTTCGAACAGGGGCAAAAATCAGGGGTAACGAGCAAAGGGGGGGGGGACATGGGGTAAGGAACGAGAAAAAGGGCCCTTCCAGTGCTGGCGAAAAACACGCATGCCCCGGATCGTAAATTTTTTCCCAGGCCCGGGCACCCTGTCATCGCTGGGTCAGGGCCCTGTAAATTTTCATTACGAAAAAGCGTCCCCCAATTTTTCCCTTAAAAGGGGTTAATGAAACCTGCATCCACAGTTTTTACCTCCTCGTCCTCCCATTACGGCCACAAATGCCCGTCATCAGATCATCCACCCAAACCATGAAGCACCCCCAAAGGCCAACTCTGAAAACCCCCCACTGGGATAATCCATTGTCTGAAGACCTCTTTTGATGACAAAAATGGGGTTTGGGGTCAAAAGGGGCCATTTTTAAAAGTTTAAAAGGGGCCCCAAAGAGGATGTTTTTTCCTCGCCGACGCCCAGTTACTAAACCCAAATCAGAGGAGGAGAGGGAACCCGGGTAAAATCGGAAAAAAAACCCCGGGGCGCCCGGAAACCCCTTTTGAGCCCCCCTTTTGCTTTTTAGCCCGCACTCCGGGAAATCAAAATGCGGGACGCCCAAGTCCCCTGTTTTTGATCATAAATTGAACGCTTTGCGGACCCAAACGTGGTTTTTTTAAAACCCAGATTTGCTTGCGAGCGCTTCATCACGGGCCCGGAGGGAGGAAAAACGAGGGGGTATTTTCAGTACGGGTTAAACCCAAAAAGGGAGAGGGCGGTCGCAGAAGTCCGGGCTGATATGATTCCCCCCAGCCAGGGTCAGCGAAAAACCCCCGCCCTCGCAATCGCCGCAAAAAGGTCCAGGCCCTCCAAGCCGGGCCTTCTTGAGAAAGCCCTGATTCACCCACGATGCCCAAAAGCCGCCTATACGAAAAACCCGCATAAAAAAGAGGCAAAAAACTTGGGTTGGTTAACCACCACCACATGTCTAGTCACATGCAGCAAAAGCTTGAGTTGAAATGGAGGCAACACTTGGAAAAAAAGGGCCTAGACGGATCCGGCCTCCAACCACGGGCCCCCACCTTCTGTCCTGCCCCCCCTCCTCCCTCCGCCACCACCAAAACGTTTTCCCCAGAAGCCCCCTGTCCCCCTCAAAAGTCATGATCAGGGGTCACCTCCCTTCCCCCTAAAAAAACCCTTGGGCCCCAATACCAACCCGCACCACCCCGAACCCATCCTACCCCCCTTCTTCTTCCCCAATTGACGCCTGCACAACGTACGCGGCCATTTTAAACAGCCCCCCTTCTGTCCCCCAGGTTTGGGGGCCCGAAGAAAAAACTTTAACCCAAAACCCTCCCCCAAACCAAAAGCCTGAATGTCCGGGAATTTTCCCCGGCTTTTTGGCCCCTTTGGGAAAGGTTTTTCCCTTTTTTCCCCTGGGGGACCAAAAAGGGTTTCCCCCACGTCATGGCCCTTTCCTGCCCCAAAACCAATGCCGAGGCCCGGGATTTCTTTGCCAAAAACCTCCCCCCCCTGGCCCCGCCACGTGTCAAACTAAAATTTCAAAACGCGGGTTTTCTTTCATCTTTTGGCCGGGAAAAATCCCCCTCTGACCACCGACCCCATGGACTAGTTTTTCCCCGGCCCCAAACCCCAAAAACCCCTGTTACCGCTCACGGGGGAGCGGGGGGATGTCTCTGGGGGGGACGGTTTGGGTCTCAGGCCCGCGCACCCCTCTTCAAAACCTTAGGGATGGTGCAGGGTTTTTTCCCCCCCAAAGGGCCCTGGTGGCAAACACGTGCCCCGAGAAAAACCCGGCCGTGTTAAAAATTTAAACTGGCAAAGGGGACCGTCCACCCCACAGGTCAAGGGGCTTTGGAAAGCCCCCTCCGCAACGAACCTTTCGCGGCTGGGGGGCCCAAAAACCTTGTGCCAGGCAAGGTGGGGGTTTTTGAAACCCGGGGGAAATCTGCTGGCCGCCCTTAAAAATCCCTTTGAAATGGGGGCCAACCCTTGCCTGGCACAAAACCCTGAACCATGTCCCTCCCGAAATTTCTAAAGAGCTACCCCCGGGTTTGGGGCTGCCAAACTGAGGAAGGCCGAAGTCTAAGTTCGCCCCTTCCCCCCCGTTTCCCCCACCCTGCTTCCCTCCCGTCGGCTGCGTTTCGCGTCAGCTTTGGGCCCCCCCCGTCAACCGTCTCATTGTTGACGTGGGAAAAACCTGGAATTCCCCCCCCACAGCTCCAGGATTTTGGCACACGCAATGCTGTTACGCAGTACAAGTGACAAAATGGCCCGACAAGCAGCGGTGCGGACCCCCGGGTGTTGAGCCCCCCGAGAGTGGGGGGCAGGTGAAAGAGCCGGGACCATCCTTGCCAGTTTTTTAAGAAAACCACCAAAAAAGGTCAGTGCGGGCAAAAGCCCTTGTCGCATGAGCATTGTGGGATCTTAGTTTTTGGAACGATCGTTGGACCCCTCTGAAACAACAGGGCCCGCCATCGACGGAGGGGGAGAACCCGGGCCAAAGCGGACACGGGGCCTTTCTCCCCCATCAAATCCACAAGGCCCGAAAAGTTTTTACAATTTTTTCGGTCTTTAAAAGGCAGTGGGTTTGGGTCCAGAGCCCAGTGCAAAGGGGGGCCCTCACTCCAGGATGCCTCAAACTTTAGGCCCCCTCCGGGGTGTGTTGAAGCTTTTGCCGGAGGGCCCCGGGGAGGGGGAGGAGGTATTCCTAGACAAAGGGCTTACCGACTCCCCGCCTTGGAAAGAGGTTGGTTTCGAATTTGAGGGGGAGGAGGGGAAAAAGGAAGATCAGTTTGCTATTTTCCCCCCCGAAACCCCCCGGGTTGGGAAAAAAAGGCCCCCACTTTACCAAGAGTGCTTTGGGTGCCCCTTTTTCCCCCAACATAACCCCGCATTAAGGGCCATCAAAAAGAACAACAGTTACTGGGGGGCCACCCTCCCTGGATCCCCCGGAACAAAACAAAACTCCGCAAAATTTCCTTTTCCCCCCACCCCCCAAAAGAGAGTTAAAAAGCAGGAAATGGAGACCTTGCTGATTGATCCAAATGGGGACAAACTGTTGCGTCTGCTTCACTTCCCCCCCAAAATTCAACACCATGTTTTTGGATTTGGTTTCCCGGGCCCAATAAGACTTTTGGGTTCCAAAATGGAGCGAATGGCCTGACCCCTCGCCCCCGCCCTAAGGGTTTGTCCTTTCCAGGCAGGGCCGCGCCTTTTCTGAGCGGAAACTTCAGCAAAAACCGGAGGAGTCAATTTCAGACAAACGCATCCGGGTTTTCAAAAGATAAAGTGGATCGTTTGACTTTTAAACAAAATTAATCAGGCATGGGGTCTCTGAAGATGTTGTGGCCCCCCAAATTTCCGAGGGCACCCGATTATTTTTCCGGCTACTTCACATTCCCCTTTAAACAAAATGGTCCTCTTAAATCTTTTTTTTTAAAAAGATCAATTTTCCTTTCGCAATTTTTTTTTTTTTTTTCCCAAAGTTCAAATTTTTCTGGGTTTTTCTGTGAGGAGACTGAAAAAACAGCAAAAGGGTTTTAAGACAACACCGTAATTTCCTTTACCACTTAAACCCTTTTTAAGGTTTTTTCCCTTGGGCAATGGGTTTTTTTGGCAAAAGTTGCTGTGAGATACAGCAATAATTAAAAATCCCCTTTGGGGAAAATAATGTGGCTTTTAAGTGGCATTTCCCCTCACAAAATTTTTTAAAAGGGGAAAAAGTCTATTTATAATTTTTTTTTGGGGGCCCTGTAAGGGTGGTTTAATACAGCAATAATCAAGGCCTTTGGAACAAAATGTGGCTTCTAAAATGGCTTTCCCTGACAATTTTTTAACATGGGTGAGAAATCCCTTTTTTTAATTTTTTGGTCAAGCCGCTTTGAAATCAGCAATACAAAAGGTTCCCCCATTATTTAAAAAAAAGTTGTTTTTTAACAGACATTTTTTTTTTAAAAATTGTCCAAAGTGGCTCAAAGGGGCCCTGCTTTTGAAAATTTTGGGGGGATTTTGCTTTGAAATGCAGCTATACACAGGCCTAAATAAAAAAATGTTGTTTTTTAAAGAATTTGTTTTTTACAATTTTTCAAGAGTGGCTCAAGGGGGGAGGTGCTGGGCAGAAACAAAATAAAGGAAAGGGCACTGTTAATTTGGGCCCCATATTGCAAAAAAACTTGTTTTTGCAAGATCTTTAAAAATACTATCAAACCCTGAAATTGAACAACCTTTTAAAAACAATTAAAAAAAAGAAAAAAAGACATGGTGGGGTTCCATCCAAATTTTAAAAAAAGTGTTTTCAAGAAAAAACAAATAAAAAACTTTCATGTACAAAAAAAGCTGTTTAAAAAAAAATTTCCCCTGAATTTTTACAAAGGGGGGTAAAGGAAAACTTTACCCCAAAGTAGTTATTCAGAGGACAAGGGAAAATGGAGCACGGACAGAGAACAAAGTACAGAGACAATTCCTCCACACGTTGAGTAAAATAAGAAAAAGAATGGCAAAAAAAGGGGCACCTGGGTGGAACAGAGCTTTAAAACCACCAGTATTTCCAAGTGAAGCTCAATTGGTCCCATCATTTTGGAGGGGCAAGCGCTACCCAGGACAGGGACAGTAAAATGTCCAGTGAAACTAAAATGGTGGTTGAAAGACTCCTTTTTTCCGGAACTTTTTAAACTGTGTGTCATACAGGTTTAATGGTCTTTCTGCGGTACAGGACAGATATAGTTAATGTCCAGTTCAACTAAAATGGTGGTTGAAAGACTCCTTTTTCCGGCACTTTTTAATCTGTGGGTCAGACAGGTTTAATGGTCATTCTGCGGTACAGGACAGATATAGTCAATGTCCACTTCAACTAAAATGGTGGTTGAAAGACTCCTTTCTCCGACACTTTTTAATCTGGGGTCATGCAGGTTTGGGGCTCATGCTGTGGCCCAGGACAGTTCTAGTCAATGTCCAGTGAAGCTAAAATGGTGGTTGAAAGACTCCTTTTTCCGGCACTTTTTAAATCTGGGGGTAATGCAGGTTTGGGGCTCATGCTGAGTACCAGGACAGGTATTGTCAATGTCCAGTGAAACTAAAATGGTGGTTCACAGACTCCTTTTCCCAGCACTTTTTGAAAACTGGGGGGCATGCAGGTTTGGGCTCATGCTGTGTCCCAGGACATGTTTAGTCAATGTCCAGTTCAACTAAAATGGTGGTTGAAAGAATCATTTTTCCGGCACTTTTAATTCTGGGGGTCATGCAGGTTTGGGGCTCATGCTGCGTTCCGGACAGGGATATTCAATGTCCATTCAAGTAAGAGATGGTCAAAAACATAAATGCCTTCTGGCACTTTTTAATTTGGGGTGATGCAGTTTTAAGGTCATGCTGTGGTACAAGACAGGGATAGTGAATGGTGTGTGATTTTTTTCTGTGGCTTTTATAACCTAAGTGTGTTGCCTAAGATGTAGCATGTATCCATTTGACTGTTGTGGATGTTAATTCCAGCTTCTCCAGCCCTGTTTGGGTGTAAGAATGAAGGTGTTGTTGCTCTCCCATAGACTTTAATGGTCATCGCTCAAAATCGACCACTCACTATCGACTATCTTGTTGATGATGGTCGACTATCGACCATCGACCGATGTCGATGGTCAACGTAACCGCTCAACACTAGTTAAATCTCGAACAATGCGTTTGTCGCCGAGACCGGCGCTACATAGGGAATTGCAATAGAGAGAATCGCCGGGAAATATAGTAATTCAAATTGTTTAAGCTCTTCTGATTGGTCGGCATAAAACAGCCAATCAGAATAGGAGCGACAGTGGCCAATTATATCCTATGGAGGAGAATTGACCAATCAGAATAGGAGCGACAGGGACCCATTCTAACCTATGGAGAAAAATTGACCAATCATATTCAAAGTCGGGACAGTTCAAAATACAGTAAAAAGGCAGAAACGAGCTGATTGGTTGAGCTAGCGGGGGCTCGTCCAGCTTAGCCAATCAGAGCGCGAGCTACTTTCTCATAGAGTTCTATGGGGAAAGAAATTCCGAGCGAGCTCTGTGATTGGCTAAGTTAAAAGAGGCGCCGTTTTTTGGACCAATGGGAGAGCGAGCGACGCTCCTATGGGTTTTCTAATGCAATCTGAAATAAAACTGTACATGGCCGAAATCAAATGATAAGACTACAGAAGTTGTCCCAATGTGTATATAAAATGAATAATAATATGGGGGTAACGAAAAAAAAAATATTACATCAATCAAATCATGTTTATTTCTTTATTTTCGTTGCACCCATACTATTGATCCGTGGGTAACGAAAATAAAGAAATAAACATGATTTTATTAATATATTTTTTTCGTTACCCCCATATTATTATTCATTTTATATACACATGGGCACAACTTCTGTAGTCTTATAATTTGATTTCGGCCACCACTAGCTCAGACAATCAGCTCTTTTCTATATTTTTACTGTATTTTGAACTGTCCCGCCTTGGAGTTTGATTGGTTCAAAATTCTCCATAGGCTATAATGGGTCTTTGTCGCTCCTATTCTGATTGGCTGAGATAGCCAAGCCCCCGCTAGCTCAACCAATCAGCTCTTTTCTGCATTTTACTGTATTTTGAACTGTCCCGCCGTTGATTCTGATTGGTCAATCGTTCTCCATAGGTTTTAATGGTTCACTGTCGCTCCTATTCTGATTGGCCGGTTTATGCCGAACAATGAGAATAGCTTTCAGAATTGGAATTACTGTATTTCCCGGCAATTTGCAATATCCGATTTCTTGATATTGCACGGTTGGAGATGTGTGGACAGTGATTTTTTTTTTATTATGTTTATTTTTGAGGTTCAGCTCTTTTCTGACACTGTTTTCCGCCTTTATAAAGGCGATTTTTTCGGATTCATACTCCTGCTGCATGGAGCGGAGCGCCGAGATTTGACGCGATCTTCAATATGCTTACTCGCATGTTCCGATCCTGCTTCACTTCGCCGCCGCCGGAGCATTTAGACCAAAATAAAACAGGTCTACCTGTCGGAGCTGCCGAGCGCTGCACTGCACCACGCTTTCCCGACTCGCGAACGTACATGCCTCGGGGAATACCTGCACTCCGCGTGCCGCCCCGAAACGCGTAAACCGCGCCCAGTGCACGCCTCTTCATGCGTGGCGAAGCTGAACGTGGCGAACGCTGCGCCTACCACTGCATCCCGACGTCCGACAGGGGGATTCGGGCCGGGAGGCGCAGTATACTCCAGAAAACAGGCGTAAAGCCCGTTCATACATATCGCCCTTTGTGTCTAAAAGCATCGAGGACTTTGTGATGTAAAGTATTTATCTTTTATATATAAAAAATCTTGAACAAAAGTAAGAAGTGTTGTTTTGTTATAAGTGGGAAACTCTGAAAATTTTGCAATTTGTGGAAAAAAGGGGAAAAGTGGGGATTCTGCCCTTTGGTTGCCCGTTTTCTTCCAAAAAATATTTTTTAATCCCTAAAATTTTTGTTTTTGAAGAATTTAAAAGGGGAAAACAAGAAACCAAAATTTGAATTATTTGGGGTGTTTACATCTTTCCCAAAAGGTTTGATGTCCCTTAAAAAACAGGTTCTTTTTGCCCCAATATTTTTAAAAAAAAACTCCCCCTACATGTTTGAAATAAATGAAGAGAAAATGTATGGCCAATTCTGTTCTTGAATTCACTCTACGGCTGTCCCTATGTGAGGCACAGCAATTCTCTCAATTTGCTATTAATATATTGCCCTGTACCAAACCCTAAATCTTTTTTACAAAATTTTTGGGAAAAGGGGGTTGGGGCAAATTCTAACTGCCGCAAAATGAGAAGGGGTTGATGAAAGATTTGGACTGGCCCCCCGGGGAAAAGGAACTGACCCCATTTTCCTCCCTCAAAAAACCCAGGCCTTTTGTCCAGGGTTCGAGGAAGGGCATGGGAATTGAAGGAAAATGCCATTGAATTCTGGGACTCTGCAGTTTAAGCAGAGTACCTACCTAGATGTGGCCCACCATCACCTACCTAACTGGAGCCTACCTACAAACTATCTAACTGGGACCCCCCAAAACATTTTTACCTACCTCCAAACCCCCTTTCCCTCCCCTCCCATGGGATTCACCATCACCTATGTACATGGGGCCCAGTTATCACCTACCTACCTAGGGCCCACCTATCAACCACCTAACAAACCGCCCCCAAAACCCCAAAAATTTCCCTTATTGGGGACCCCTACCTCCCTGAGGTTTCACCTAAAACCCTTTTATTTGGGAATCCCCTATCTAAAATTGGGGGCCCACTTATCCCCAATTTTTTTTTTTTTATTATTATTATTTTTTTTTGGGAGCGCCCTTGGTTCCGGGAGGTGTACATTCGGGTTTTTCATAAAAACCCATAGGTCAAAAAAGTACAAAGGTAAAAATTCCCTAATGAAAACCGGGTTTACAGAAGGAGAGAGGTCCCCGCCCGTGGGGGTTTAAACAGCCCTATGGGGGAATGGGGGGGAAGAGACAGAAGGTGAGGGGCAGAAGGGTTTAAAGGATGTGTATTGACGCGGGGGTTTATTGTTGGTTATAGCAATCCTAAAGGGAAAGGGGTTTTCATTTCCCTAGGGAAAACCCTGGGGCTAACCCCCTATAAAACCTAGGGCAAACCCTAACTAAAAACCTACCTACTTTGGGCCCTCCTACAACCTAACCCTACCTGGGGCCCACTAACCACCAACCTAACTGGGTGCAATCTACCTACCTAACTGTGGTCCCCTATTTTACTTGGGGCCCCTTTTCAAAAAACCTTTCTACACCCTTAGGGGACCCTCCCTTTAAAAGAAGGACTAAAAATTTAACATGAAAATTTTTTAATGTACACTAGTTGGGGAAGGGGCTCCCAAAAATAAACCCTCCTGGTGGGACCCAAAACCCAAACCCATTATTGATACCAGGGCATATGCTATGGGAATGCATGGCGCTAGATGAGTTTTGGAAAGAGCTTTTAAGCCTAAACCATGAGGTGCATAAAATCAGGTTACGTTCAGACCCCAAGGTTGAAAAATTGGGCCAACGGGATAGGAATCCCCAACCCCATCTTTTCCCCAAAAATTTTATTCAATGCAAGCAAGTTCCAGGTTTTCCTGCAGATAAATGCATCTCTCTTAACCATCAGAGAATACATTTAAAAGGTAAACAATATTAATCTGTTGAAAAAAGGTGTGTTCAAAAAAAAAGTGCCATCCATAAATTTTAAGCAATGTGGGAATCTTAGCTAAAATTTTCCTTTAAAATTTTTTTTATAAACCCAATTTTAAAAGATTGAAAAAAAATGGGGTTCAAATTGTAACATATCCTTTTTAAACAATTTTTTATGATTAAAAAACCCTTTTTTGGTCATTGATTTATGAGTATTTTGTCCCCTCCTGAGAAATTATTTTTTATAATTACAGTACAATAGTCCCCTAAAGGGAAAAAGGGGAAGGGATAAAATTTTATCTATAACAAAAAAGGGTTTTTCCCTAGGGTATTGAAACATAAAAGGGCACTTTTAAACCCCCTAACCAAAACCCCTCACCTCTCACAGTAAAAAAAATTTGGCTCTTTTTTTTTTCCCCCCTTTTCCCAAAAGCCCTTTTTTTTTTTTCCATCTAAAATAGACATATAGAGCTTTTATTTTTTTTAAAGATGTTTTCTTTTGTACCGTAAAATATTTTGGGAAAACCCCCAAAAAAAAATCTAAGTGGGGCAAAATGGGGAAAAAAACCCATCCTTACCCCATGTTTTTTGTATTCAAAAGGTAAATACAAGTGTTGAGCGTTTACGTTGGCTATCGAAAGGGTGAAAAGTCATGGGTGGGCCCCACCATCGATAAGGTTTTTCGTTTAGTCGATATTTTCAGTCATCTCCATAAACCATTAAAGCCCCTTAGGGGAAAAACAACACCTTCATTTTACCCCCCAAACGGGGCGGGAAAAGCGGGAAATTTAAAACACCACAACAGTCAAATGGATACCTGTACATCTTAGGCCCCAACACTTAGGCTATAAAGCCACAAAAAAAAGTCCCCACACCATTCATTTATCCCTGCCCTTGAAACCACACCCATGCCCCAAAAAAACCTGCTTCCCCCAAAAATTAAAAAAGTGCCCAAAAAAGCTTATTATTTGAACCTCATTTTTTGACTGGACATTGAAAATCCCTGCCCTGGAACGCAGCATGACCCAAAAAAAACCTGCTTTGCCCCAAAGTTTAAAAAAAGTGCCGGAAAAAAGAAAGGTCTTTGAACCCCCATTTTATTTGGAACTGGACTTTCCCCCAAACCCTTGCCCGGGGCCCGCCTTTAAAACCCTTAAAAACCTGTCTGACCCAAAAATTTAAAAAGTCCCGGGAAAAAGGGATTTCTTTCAACCACCTTTTTTATTTTAAACGGGGGACATTGAAAACCCTGCCCTGGCCGCAGCATGACCCTTAAACCTGTCTGCCCCAATTTAAAAAGGCCGGAAAAAGGAGTTTTTTCCAACCACCATTTTATTAAAAGGGACATTAAACTAAAAAACTTTCCTAAAACCGCAGTATAACCTTTAAAACACTGCCCCTGACCCCCAGATTAAAAAGTGGGGGAAAAAGGATCTTTCAACCAACTTTTTAGTTAAAACTGGACATTGAAAAACCCCCTGCCGGGGGCCGCGGGCATGCCCCAAAACCCTTTTCCCTGCCCCACAGTTTAAAAAAGTGGGGGGAAAAAGGGAGCCCTTTCGACCCCATTTTATTTTTCCATGACATTGACTAAACGGGCCCTGGACCCCCGTATGACCTTTTAAACCTGTCGCCCCCCCAGTTTTAAAAGTCCCCCGGAAAAAAGGATTTTTCACCCCAAAATTTTAGTTGAACTGGACATTGAAAAACCCTGTCCGGGCCCGGCAAAAATGCCCCTTAAACCTGTCTAAACCCACAGTTTTAAAAAGTGCCGGAAAAAAAAGGAGTCTTTAAACCCACCTTTTTATTTTGAACTGGACATTAAACTAAAACCTGTCCTGGACCGCAAAAGGGCCCATTAAAATGTCTGCCCCCCAGTTTAAAAAAAAGGGGCCGGGAAAAAGGGAGTTTTAACCCCCAAATTTTATTGAATGGACATTGACTATACCTGTCCTGCCCCCACACCCTGACCAGGGCCGGGAGTTACAGGGGTTTTGCGGGGGAGAGCCCAGGCTGGCTTTTCCGTAATCTTTTAACCACCCGGGTTTAAAAAAAATGCCCGATGGCACAATAAAACTGTGGGCTGAACCCAGAGTCGGAAGCGGGGGTTGTGAGAACCCCACCTTCCCTAAAGTCCCACAGCCCAAGCCCCTGGGTAAGGTGCTTGCCGCCCCCCTTATGAGGGGCGGAAAAATTGAGCTTCATTTGGGAAAATTTAGGGGGTTAACGCCCTTTACCCCCAGGTCCCCTTTTTTTTTGGGAAATTCTTTTTTCTTTTTAAACTAAAAGTGCTGGAGGAAATGGTACTGTACTTTCCCCCCTGTCTGTGCTCCATACTCCAGGTCCTCTAAATAACCTAAAATCTGGTCAATTTTTCCCTGTACCTCCCTTGTAAAATTCAGAGGAAATTTTTTTTAAACAGCTTTTTTTGGGAAACTTTGCAATTTTTTTTTAGTAGTTTAATTCTAAAAAACACTTTTTTAAAAATGGGATGGAACCCCACCGGTTTTTGGTTTCTTTTTTTTTTTTTAATTATTTTAAAATGGGTTGTCTAAAATACGGGGAAATTGATAGCAATGTTAAAGATTTTGAAAAAACCCCCAAGTCATTTTAAAAAATTGGCCCCTTTTAAACAGTGCCAAAACCTATTCCTGTTTCTGACAAAACCCTTCCCCCTTTGACCCACTTTTGACAATTTTTGAAAACAAATTTTCTGTTAAAAAACAACATTTTTTTAAAATGGGAAACCTGTAGTATAGCGCATGCCACGGGCAAAATGCCCCCAAAAATTCAAAACATAAACCATGAGCCTTTTTTGGGACAATTGGGGAAGAAAAAAAGGGCCCTATTAAAAACCCAAAAAATTTTTTAGAATAGGCCCTTTGTAGAAATTGTTTGCTTTTTCAAAGCAGCAGGGACTCAAAAAATTAAAAAAATTATTTCCCCTCAGCCACTTTTAAAAATTGTTAGGGGTAAATGCCATTTTTAAAAGCCACATTTCTGTTCCAAAGGACCAAATTATTGCTGTATCTACAGCAACAGGGGCCCCCAAAAAAAAATTATAAATATGACTTCTCACCCCACGGGAAAAAAAACTGTGAGGAAAACCATGACCCCAAAAACCCAAATTGACAATGGGGAAAAATTCTAAAGATGAAGTGAGTAAAGGGAAAATGGTTTTGTAAAATAAAAACCTTGGTGCCCTTTTACAGTCCCCTCACAGAAAAACCCCAGCAAAATGAAAAACTTTTGGGGAAACTGGAGAAAAAAAATTGGGGGAAAAGGGGAATGATCATTTTTAAAAAAAAATTTTTCAAGGGGGACCTTTTCTTTTTGGAGAGGAATGTGAAGTAGCCCGCAACTAATGGGTACCCCCCGGCCCAATTGGGGCCCCAACATCATCAAAAGTTTCCAGGCCTGTTTTCATTTTGGGGTTTTGAAAGTAAAACCGGATCCACTTTAAATCGGGGAAAAGCCGGATGCTTTTTGTCTTTTAATGACTCCCCCGGCGTGTTTGGGTCCCCTCAGATATGCCCGCGGGGCTGCGGGGGCAGGACAACACCCTATGGCGTGGCTACTAGCTCGGGCCATTCGCCTTTTGGGATCCCCAAGAAGTCAAATTGGGGGTGGGGGAAACAACCCAAAAAACCATCGGTGTTGGGGACGCAAAAGTCGGCACAAGATCTTAAGCGATTCGTGGGGTTGAAAGTGTGCCCTGCATTGAAACCCTTGGGGTGAGGGGGTTTAAATCGGGAATTGCCAAGGTCCCCCCCATTAGGTTTTCTCCCCAACCCTTGCCTGCTGCTGCTGCTGCCGCTCCCGGTTTATTTTGGCACTCTACGCTTTCACCCCCCCGCTGGCGTTGTTCCACCGTGACTTTTTGAAAAAAACGTGAAGCAGACGCAAAGTTGTCTCCAGTTGAAAAATCAGCAAGGCTCCTTTCCTTCATTTTACTCTCTATTTGGGGGGGGTGGAAAAAAAGTCTGGGGTTTTGTTTTGTACCGGGGACCAGGGGGGGTGGCCACCCCAGTAAATTTTTGTTCATTTTGATGGGCCTTTAAAAAGAGGATATGTTGGAGGAAATTTTGGGGCATCCAAGCACCCCATTTGAGAGATGGAGCCTTTATTTCCCAAGGCCTCGGGCGAGGGGCAATAGCAAACTGATCTTCCTCAACTTTCCCCCCTTGCCCCAAATTCCCCCCCAACCTCTTTCCAAGGGAGGGGTGTCGGTAAAAATCGGTGTTAGGGAATACCCCCCCGCCCCGCCCCCCCCCCCTTCCCCCCCCCGGCCCCCGGACAGCTTCAAAAACAGCCCTGACTTGCCCGAGATATGCACCCTGAGAGCTGATGGCCACTTTTCATAGTCTGGACCCCCAACCCCTGCCCAAGAAACCGGGTGAAACTGTCGGGCCCTTGTGGATTTTTACAGAGAAAAGGCTCCGGTCCCACGTGTCCGTCTCCTCCTCCGTCACTTTGGGGGACCTGGGTTTTTTCAGAGTGCCAAAAGATCGTTCCAGAATAAATCCCCCCACAATGCTTTTATGCTGAAAGGGCATTGTCCCGGCCCCTGACCATTTTTTGGGGGTTCTTCAAAACTGGCAAGGTGGGGGGCGGCAAGGCCTTTACCCGCCTCCCCACCGCGCTTTTTCTCCATTTTTGTAACTTCGTTAAATGCGTAATGGCTTGGCTGCTGCCAAAAAATCGGGTGGAGCATGTGGAAAGGGTTTGGGAAAAACCCCGTCAACAATGAGACGGTTGATGGGGGGGGCCGAGTGAAGCTTTCAAGGGAAGGCCAGGGGGGGACGCAATCAGGGGGTGCGGCGGGGAAGTGCGAATCAGGGCCCCGGAGCCTTCCTTAGGAGGCAGTCCAGACCCGGGGGAGCTCCCTTTTGTAAATTTTCCCCTTTACGACCAGGTTTTATTTACATTTTGGGCCCGGGAAGGGATGTGCTCCAGCCTACCCAAACTTTAAGGGGGGCCAGCAAGGGTTTCGCCCCTTATCCGGGATTTCCCCCTTTCCCGGGACCCAAATTTTTTGGCACCCAGCCAGCGCTCGGACCCCGTTGCGGAAGGCCCTCCCCAGCTCCCGACCGTAAATTTGGGGCCCGGGCCCCAAGACAGATAATTTCAAAAACGGCTTTGGTTTTTTTTTTTTTGGGCGCGTGATTTCCACCCGAGGGCCTTGGGGGAAAGAGCCCTGCACCATCCCGCGGTTTTTTAAGAGGTGCCCAAGCCCGAGAGCCACCGTCACCCCAAACATTTTCCCCCCGCTAACCCAGTGAGCTGTCCCAGAGATATAGCGGCCTTTTGGGCCCTGGGTTATAGTTTCCTTTTTGTCGGGGGTCAGGTGGCCCTTTTTCCCGGGCCCCAAAAATGCAGACAACGCGCTTGAAAAAATTTTTGAAAGACCAAAGTTTGGGTGGCCCGGGGAGGGACGGGGTTTTCCCGGCCCAAAAAAAATGCCCCCGCTCGGCATCCCCGGGGATTGGGGGGCAGGCAAGGGCCCCTGCCCTGGCGGAAAACCCCTCTGTGTCCCCCCAGACGGGAAAGGGAAAAATTTTTCCCAAGGGCCCAAAAACCGGCCAAAGCCGGGCATCAGGGCTTTTGGCTTTGGGGGTGGTTTGGGGTTAAAGTGTTTCTTTCTGCGCCCAAAAAACCCGGGAAAACAAGGGAAAGGTGGCTGCCCCATACCCGGCCACTGTACGGCCCTGTGGGTTTTCAAATGGCGGGGAAGGGGAAGGGGTGGTTGGGGCTTGGTGGTGCTTTGGTTTGGAAATTGGCGACCCTTTGGGGGCTGAGGGAGGCTGATCCCTTTAAATCAACCCCCTGAGAGAAGGGGGAATTTTGGGAAGCGGTGGGTTTGGGGGCGGAGGAGGAGGGGGCGGAGACCCGGGGGGGGTGACAGTGGTTGGAGGGTCGGCGTAGGGTTTTGGGGCCCTTTTTTTTTCCCCAAATGTTCCCTCCATTTCAACTCCCTGCATTCGCTGCATTTTGGGCTAAATTGTTGGTGGGGTTTAAACCCCTTAAGGGTTTTTGCCTTAATTATGCGTTTTTTGGCAAAGGGGCATATGACATCGCTGGGGGAATCAGAGGCTTGGTCAAAGAAGGCCCCCGGGTTGAGAGGTCCTGGACCTTTTTGACGGCGATTAAAGCGGGAGCGGGGTTTGCGCTGACCGTTGGGGGCGGAATTTATATCAGCGGAAATTCTGCGACCGCCCTCCCCTTTTTTTTTGGCGGGACACGTATTGAAAACTACCCATCGCTTCCTTTCCCCGTCCATTATGAAACGCTCCCCAAGCAAAATTTTGGGAAAAGACCCCGATGGATCCGCAAAGTCCTTTATCATCATCATCAAACAGGTGACTTGGTCGTCCTGACTTTCTGCATCCAGAAGCTGCGGGGTAAAAGCAAGAGGGCCCCGCAAGGCGTTTCCCACCGCCGGGATTTTTGCCGATTGAAACCCGGGTTCCTTTCATCCCCTGATGGGAAAACATAACTGGGCGTTTAGACAGACTAAATCATTCTCTTTTATCTTTTAACATTTCCTTTGACCCCCCCCCCCCTTTTTTCCCTCAAAGAGGGCTTCAGACAATGGGTTATCCACCCGTGGGGGTACAAAAAGTTTACATTTTTGGGGTGCTTCATGTTTTAACGGAGTGAGATGCCCGATGGGCGACATTTTTGGGCCCTGCTGGGGGAGAGGAGGTAAAAATGCTGGATTTCAGGGGTTTCATTAACCAATGAAGGACAGATTGGCGAAGCTGTTCGTATACTGAATTCTTTGGGGCCCTGGGCCAAGCGATTACAGGGCCCACGGGCCCGCAACTGATGGGTCCGCTGGCATGCTGTTGCGCCAGCCCCTGGAAGGAGCACCTTTCTCTCGTAACCCCTACCTCCAAGTGCTACCCCCCTCTTTTCTCGCTTACCACCTGGCATTTTTTTCCAAAGTTCAGAAATATAAAAAAATTTTAGAAGCTATGGGAAAAGGGTTTTTTGGGAAAATCTCTTATTTTAAAAAACGGCAAAATCACAGCTATTTTCAAAACCCCCTAAAACAAAAAAAAATTGCTGGATTCAAATTTAACTGCAATTTTCTCTATCAACAAATCTGGTCTGGGCCCAAAAATGCAAAAAAACCCCTAACTGTTATGGGTTTTTTTATAATACATGGTTTTTTTTTCACTTTCAATTCAAACCCGTGGTGACTTTTAAAATTTTCTGTTTTCAGATTTCGTGCTAGCTGCGGCAATGAACAAAAACTGTAGTGCGGCCAAAAATCAA
Source organism: Phyllomedusa bahiana (assembly GCA_025379985.1). Lineage (NCBI taxonomy): Eukaryota > Metazoa > Chordata > Amphibia > Anura > Hylidae > Phyllomedusa > Phyllomedusa bahiana. The sequence goes on from JAODAL010011572.1 coordinate 94,065, forward strand.
AAAACACGGGATCTGTTATGTTTTTATATAATAAAAACGGGGATTTTTTTTCACCTTTTAATTCACCTGGGTGAAATATAAAATTGGGTGTTTTTAGATTTTTCGGCAAGCGCGTCAATGAAAAAAAGTGAAGTGCGCCAAAATAAAAAAAAAACGTAAACTGAAATGTATTCGGAAAATAAAAGGTATTTTTTTTTTTGGCCCCCCCATCAATTCCCCAGTTTGGGAACTACACAATTGCTGGTTCAAAAATTTTTAAATGCAAGGTGGCTTTAACAAAATCTGGCCTGGGCAAAAATGCCAAAAAAAACGTAATTTTGAAAAGTATTCGGGAAAATACAAGGTTATTTTTGGCACCTAAATTTAATTTACCCGGGGGTGACTACAAATTGCTGTAAATTTAAAAAAACTGCAAAGTAATCTATCAACAAAGGGTGGCCTGCGCCAAAATGAAAAAACAAAGAAACTGAAATTTTATTTGGATAATAAAAGGTTTTTTTTTGGAAACCCATCAATTCACCTGTGGTGAAATAAAAAATTCAGTATTTACATTTTGTGCAAAGGTGCCTCAATGAACAAAGCTGTAGTGCGCCAATAGAAAAAAAACGTATCAGTTAATTATTCGGATAATAAAAGGTTTTTTTTTTGGCACCTATAAATTTCACCAGTGGTAACTACACAATTGCCCGGATTCAAATTTAAAATGCCCTGGTTGCCTAACCCAAAAAAAATTTGGGGCTGGGCAAAAGTGCAAAAAACCCCATATCTGTAAAAATATTCAGATTAAAAGGGATTTATGGCAACCATCAATTCACCTGTGGTGCTACAAAAAAGCAAGTATTCACATTTAAGGGGCAAGGTGCCTCCCAAAGAACAAAGCTGTATGCGCCAAAATCAAAAAAAACGTATCGAAATTTATTCAGATATTTCAAAAGGGTTTTTTTTGGGACCATCAACCGGGGGCTGACTTGGGATTCTAATTTAAGTAAAAGGTGGGAAAATTTTCAACAAAAGGGGGAAGGGCCCAAAAATTTAAAAAGAACAAACCATCTGAAATGGGATACGATAATAAAAGTGGGGGGTTTTGCCTAAAAAAGAGACCTGCAAATTTCTAGAAAAAATGTGTATCCCACCCCGTTTTTGGCTGCCCCAAAATTTCCCGGGAAATTTTTTAAAAAGAAAAAATTTTTAATAAAAAGCTATTCAATGTCCCACACTAAGTCTTGGTGAACTTTATCCAGTTATTCTTTTTAGAGCTTGTCTGTGTTCGCCCGCGGTTTGGGCCCCCCCCTCCGCTCCCCCCCGGGCTTTTTCCCGCGGAAAATGCTCCTTTAAAATTCTCCCCGCCTAACTATATAAAAACTTTCCCAAACCCCTAATCTAAAAATAAATTGTAAGGGCCACAGCAAAAAGTAAAAAAGGTTTTTCCCGTGAAAAAATATAATAATTTTTTCCCGAGCTGTTTTGGGCACAAGCAGACGCACGGGCCTTCTGCTCTGAGAGGCAGGGAAAACTGAGGCTGAAAAAGGGAAAACCTGTTTATGTAAAAAAGAGGTATTATTTTTCCACAATCGCAACCCTACAATCCCCGTTTATGACGTCGCCAAAACCCCATCTCACCCCGCTCTAATTTTATAATTGATTTGCTGGCCGCCGAAGCGGCCCAAAATGGGGGCGATCTTAATAGAAAGATGAAAAAGATTTTAGCCCTTTAAATTAAACCATGACCCCAAAAATTTCGATCACCATAAAAACCTTGCCGATTTCAACTTTTTCGATAATAATCGCTCAACACTAGTTATTACAAAGGGATCTGGATAAGTTCCAGGCCTGGGCAGAGAAGTGGCAGATGAAGTTTAACACAGATAAATGCAAGGTTATGCACATGGGGAGGAAAAATCCATTACATAACTACATGTTAAATGGAAAACGCTGGGTAAAAGTGACATGGGGAAGGAATCGGGAATCCTGGAGGACAGTAAACTTAATTGTAGCAGCCAGTGTCAGGCAGCAGCTGCCAAGACAAACAGGATCATGGGGTGTATTAAAAGGGGCATAGATGCACATGATGAGAACATTATTCTCCCAACATATAAGTCACTGTTTAGACCACATATGGAATATTGTATACAGTTATGAGCACCAGAACACAGGAAAGGCATTGTAGAGCTTGAACAGGTACAAAGGCGGGCAACAAAAATAATAAAAGGACTAGGTGGACTACAATACCCAGAAAGATTAGTAAGATTAGGGTTATTTAGTTTAGAGAAAAGAAGGCTTTGGGGTGAAATGATAAATATGTTTAAATACATCAAAGGTCAATATAGAGATCTCTCAAGATTTATTTATACCCAGGACTTATTTAGAAAAAGGGGGCATCCTCTACGTCTCGAGGAACGAAAGTTTATACATAAACATAGAAATTGATTCTTTACTGTTAGAGCAGTGAGACTGTGGAACTCTATGTCAGAGGAACTTGTCATGGTGAATTCCATAACAGAGTTCAAAAAGGGTTTGGATGCATTTCTGGAGTGTAATAATATAAAAAGTTATAGTGACTAGGATTGTGGAGAAAGGTCGTTGATCCAGGGATATTTCTGATTGCCAGATTGAAGTCAGGAAGGAATTTTTTCCCTAAAATGAGGGCAACTGGCTTCTACCTCATTGGATTTTTTTGCCTTCCTCTGGATCAACACTTGAGCAACACTTTAGCAAAATAGGCTTAACTGGATGTACATATTGTCTTTTTTCAGCCTTGTAAACTATGTAACATATATGTATGTAACAACTAGTAAGTAAACAGTCTAAAAGAAACTCAAAATATCTGACAGTAACAGGAAAAAGTTATGTATAATTTGATTATTTAATACAATTTTAATTAGTTATCAATTGTTATTAATGTCAATGCTTCAAAAAAATGTCACCAGGACAATCATGTTGGAGATTCCAACAGTAGTCTTCCATCATGTGTATGTCCCATCTGTCTTGATCTGCCTTGATATCTCTCCTCCATCACCTTCATAATCTGTTGGAACCTCTCACCTTGTTCCACGTTGAAGTCTCCAAGGTTATCTGGAAATCTGTTTAAATGGCTATGGAGATAATGCATCTTTATGCTCATGTTAACTCCCAAATTTCCGAAGTTAGCAAGCATATCTTGCACCAATTCTTCATAATTGTATACTCTGTGATTTCCCAAGTAGTTCTTCACAACAGAGACAAAACTCTTCCAGACCGAAATCTCAGTGTCATTCATGCATTTGGTAAAATTGGAATCATTCATGAATTTATGAATATGAGGACCATCAAAGATTCTAGCTTTTAGTTTTTCCATGGATCATCCAGGGAATGATCTACAAATGTACTTGAAGCAATTACCCATTTTGTCCAAAGCCCTAACAAATTGCTTCATTAATCCTAGCTTAATATAAAGCGGGGGAGAATGATTTTGTTCTTGTCCACCAGCGAATTGATGATGATATTCGCAGTGCCAACAATCCCTTCTTCCCTTGTAGGCCATGACACTTCTGTCCAATGATCTTGCTTTGCCGTGCTATCCGAGAGGCACATGAAGCATAGGTATTAATGTACTGCCCTTTTCCCATTACAATATATGAATCACCCCCAAAAAAAGAAACTAAGTACACATATTTGGTATTGTCGAGTACACCAAGATGTAGCTTATAAATCAGTCACTTTATTTAACCTGCCAGATTTGAAAGCGGTAAAAAAAGTGACAGAATTGCTATTTTTTTTATCCCCCTGCACGTGAAATGGAATAAAAGTTCATCAAAAAGTCATATGAATGCCAAAGTGGTACCAATGAAAACATCAGTTCTTCCCACACAAAAACCCTTAGAAAGCTATGTATATAGGGGGAAAAAATGTATCACTATCAGAAGATAGCAATATCATAAAAAACATAAATATTGTTTTACACACTGCAAAAACATAAAAACTACATAAATTGGGTATTGCCTTAATCCTATCGATCCACAGAGCAAAACAAACATGACACGAACACTGCGTGGTGAGCGCTGTTGAAAATTTTAAAAAATACCCGAATTTCTGTATTTTCTTCATCCTGCCTTCCAACAAACAGGGTTTAAAAGTAATCAAAAAGTCATGTAGCCAAAAATGGGACGAATTAAAACATCAACTCCCACAAAAACAATCCTCTACACAGCTCTGTGCACAAAAAAAATTTAAACGTTTTGGTTCTCAAACTATGTTGATGCAAAAACATGTTTTTTTAAATAAAAGTGTTTTTATTGTGTAAAAGCAATAAAATATAAAAAAAAATTCAAATTGGCTATCGCTGTAATCGTATCACCCTGCTGAGTAAAGCTAGCATGTCATATGGACCGCATGATGACTGCTGTAAAAAAGTAAAATAAAAAACACTATTAGGATTGCTCTTTTATTTGGCCCGCCTCCCTAAACATCAAAACAGTACCAATAAAAACGTCAACTGATCCCACAAAAAAACTTGTGCTTATATAGCTCAATATACAGAAAAAAAAAAAAAGATGGCTGTTGGATTATGACAATATAAAAACTTAATTTTTTACAAAGTATTTCTAATGTGTAAAAGTAATGAAACGAAAAAAACTATATAAAATTGATATTGTGTTAATTGTACCAACCCACATAGTAAAGTTATCATGACATTTATGCTGTACAGCAAATGCTGTAAAAATTAAGTAAAAAAAAAACAATGGCAGAACTGCCCAATGCTGTTAAAAATACCTGTGGGCCCAAAAGACACATACAGTTCCTTGAGGAGTGGTGAATCAAAAATGGGATGAATTCCAGAAGGTTTTCAATGTTCGATACTTTTGGAGGGTTTGCAAATTACATGGTACCCACCAAAAATCGCGTTCCCAAAAACCCAAAAACATTACCCCCCTTTTACACCCGCCATGGGCCCCAAAAAAACATTAACAACCACATATATTTTTTGCGAAAAAGAAGTTGTCCCATGAAAAGATATATTACAATATTTTCTAAAATGTGAGCAGTGTTCTCACTTTTGTGAGATGCTTTATTTATATACTTATTAAGACAGAAATTTCTGGGTATAAACGAAGACTGGGTTGACAAACTTTAACTGTAGGTGACTTCTTTACTCTGAAAATTCACAGTTGAATTCTGGCTTTAAAAAGTAAATTTTTTTAAAATTGTAGCCCACCCTAGAGATGGCGAATTGATTTAACGAAATGGAATTCGTTTTTAATTTTGGGGAAAAATTTGGTTGGAACGAAGTCGAAATTTGGGGTACTTCGGGTTTGAAAAAAGTTGCTTTTGA